>BQNB010144264.1:0-14893 GCA_026074375.1 Tanacetum coccineum
TTACCGCCTACAATCAACGTTTCCAAGAACTCATCCTCTTATGCCCTGAGATGGTACCCAACATCGACCGGTTGTTGGAACGTTACATCGAAGGTCTACCTTTGAACATCAAGGGTAACGTAACCTCATCCAAACCAGTGGACTTGCATGAAGCAATTAACATGGCCCAAGGTTTGATGTACCAAGTAGTTCAAGAGTTAGGAGAAAACTCTGGTGACAAGAGGAAATGGAATGGAAACCACTACAACCACAACCCCAACAACACTAGCAACCTCAACCCGAACAAACGTCCAGTGATAGCAAGGGTGTTTTCAGCTGGGCAAGGTTCTTATGCTGGCAAGTTACCCTACTGCGGAAAGTGTGGACGACACCACACTGACGCATGCCCTCCTGCTTGTTACAACTGTGGAAAGGCAGGACATAAGGCCAAAGACTGTCGAGCTCCACCTCGTCCCGCAAACCAAAGAGGACCAGGAAGCCAAGGAGGACAGGGAAGCGATGTCACTTGTTTCGGATGTGGCGAAAAAGGACATTACAAGAACAAGTGTCCGAACAATGGGAATCAAGGCGGTGGGAACCAAATCCGAGTCAACCAACCAAATCCTCAGAACAATCAGAGGCAGAATCAAGGAAACCCTAAGGGAAATAGCCAAGCATCAACCAGTACTCAAGGAGGACGCAGAGCACCTGGCAGAGTATACAGCCTATGTGCTGAAGCTGCGGTGAAAGACAACAACGTGGTGAATGGTACGTTCCTGATCAATAATGTCTATGCTTCAGTACTATTTGACACTGGTGCGGATAGAAGCTTTGTGTCATATGCTTTCAGTAAATATATAGACATCCCTCCTACAACCCTAGATACTAATTATAGTGTGGAGCTAGCCGACGGAAAGTCACTAACCACAAATACTATTTTAAGAGGGTGTACTCTTAACTTGCAAAATCACCTGTTCAAAATCGACTTACTCCCTATAGAATTAGGAAGTTTTGACGTCATCGTCGGAATGGATTGGATGGCCGAGCATCGCGCAGAAGTTGTGTGTTATGAGAAGTACATTCGTGTTCCGTATGGAAATAATATGCTAATCATACAAGGCCAAAGAAGAGCTGAGATTAAAAACAAATCGATATTAAAGTCATCTTGAGTCATATCAGAACGCAGAAGTACATCGACCAGGGATGTCAAGTGTTCTTGATTCAAATAATGAAGGAGGAGGAAACCAAAATCCTAGAGAGGCGAATTGAAGAATTGCCTGGTAGTCATGAGACTTCCAGAAGTATTCATGAAGATTTAGCAAGGATTACCCCCTGACGCGCCAATAGAATTTCACAATCGAGTAAATACCCGACGCATCCTGTTCCCCGCGCACCATATCGTCGTTGCCGAACCGCAGAGATGAAAGAGCTTAAGCCGGAACAACTAAAAAACTTTCTGACAAAGGTTTTAAAAGACCAAAGTTCCACTCCTGGGATCACCGATCTTATTGTCAAAAAGAAAGATGGATCTTTCAGAATGTGTATCGATTATCGTGAATTGAACAAACTTTACAGAGAAAAATCGATACCCCCTTACCAAGAATCGTATGCTTATTTCGATGATTGCAAGGATCCAGCACTACCTCAAAAATTGAACATTAAGGTCAAGGTATCAACAGTTTAAGGGGTTAGAGAAAAAGATATTCCCAAGACAGCTTTCAAAACAACGATACAGACACTAATGATTACAAGTTACGGTCCTTTTTAGTGTGTTTGACCAACCACACTGCTTGTCATGGGACCTCATAACCGTGTGTGCAAAACCCCATACATGTGACAAGTTTGAGAGTTGTGCATCGGAGCGATAATCTCATATACTCGCCACGCAGAGAGGAGTGAGAGAGAACTGACGAAGGGGAACACCTGAAAAACTATTCTGGATGTTGTTTGTAGGAGGGAAAGAAAGGAAAAAGGTATGTCGAAGGATGGGTTGGTGCGTAGAGGTGTTGGGTAGGGTGAAATACGTAAAATTTTATTGTGACATGTGATCGATAACAGTGGTATTCACGTGGACCCTATCAGATGGAGCGCGAAGAATTGGTATCATCCAACAACTAAGGCCCTTCAGGAGATTCACACAGTTCGTAGGTCTTCAGGCTACTATAGGAGATTAATAAAGGATTCTCCTAAAATAGCTAAGCTATGACCCTGAGCTTACGAAGAGAAACCAGAAGTTTCGATTGGGATGAGAAACAAGAAAAGCTTTCCAGCTATTGAAGCAAAACTATGTGTTGCACCTTTTTAGCACTACCCCAGTATAGGCATGCAGATTTGGGTGGTACTGGATGCATCATAAAAGGGTTAGGTGTGGTACAAATGCAGAGAATGAAGGTTTTGCATACGCTTCTAGGCAACTGAAAAATCATGACAAGAACGTACCACCACTCATACCTGGAGTGTACACCCCAATGGGTCGCAGCGGAATAAGGGTCCGGGGCGTGTTACTTCTCAGATCAACAACACAAGATAATATAAGAATGACCAAAAAGTCATTTAAAACTGATACATTAGATTTAATAAAGTATGTGTTACAAAAGCCCGAAGCTTTACTTGTTTACTTGTTATTATTACAAAGATTTCCAGCCCATAACAGATACACAAAATGTAAATGCACTAAATCTTTAATGCATAACTTCATAATATAACTACCAATGTATCCTTCGCACCTCGTACTTAATGACCTCCTGAAAAAAATTGCATATAAAAACGTTAACATAAAGTTGGTGAATTTCATAGGTTAATGTAAATGTATATGCAGGACCGCAAGACTTTCCCAGTGATAATGCAACAGATGCAAACATCACAAAATGTAATTACGTTTACCTAAGCTCATGACACCGAAGCTCGACATAATTGAATACAATATATAAATATTGCCTACATTGCCCGTGATGATGTTCAATAACCCTAACATCCAGTATCCGACATGATATACGTTCGTTTCCAGTGATAGCTAGTCACCCGAACGGGAAGGTCAATCCCAAATAGATCTATCTATAATCATTCGCGCTCACATTCCAGTAATTGACAGTTCATGATTCATGGGCATAGTGGGTTATCGCTACTTAGGCAAAACGTAATCATGATAAAATGTAAACACTTTGCCGTCCAAAATTATAAAACATGCATATTTCTCACCCAAAAAACTGTAAAGTAATATTGTAAAACATGGGCTATGAATCACCTTGAGTGATTAAACTGATAACAAAAATAGCCCAAGTAAAAACGCGTACACGCTAACGCTCGAAGCAACCTAGTTAATATAGGTCGAATCATATCAAGTACGCTTCTAACGACAACTTATATAATCCTATTTAGTTTATCATCGTACTATCGTTAGGGCTATCATAAATTTAAGAGGTCATGACATGACGTACGAGGAGTTAGGACACTTAAACTTAAATCAAAACAACTTGTCAATACGCCACCAAAGAAGCCATCATTAATTAAATTTCCCCTAGTAAGATAGCACTCTTTATAACTAAAACATATATATATATATATATATAGCTATATCACCATCTATTCGTAAAAACTTAATAATTACGCCTTTATAAAAAAATACAAACTTTGCATCGTTTTAGCCCGTTTCTCCGCGTTTCTTATGCCCACGCTTTCGTATTAAGACGAGTGATCATAAATTCACATTTTTAGGTTTTTGAGATTCTGTGATGAATAGTGTTTTACTGTTCATAACAGCTATAAAATCGTTTTTATACTTTTAATTAACGTAAAACCCATTTTTGTCGTATCTTATTCGTTATAGCTCCGTTTTTAGCGATTCTTTCGAACACGTTCTCGTAATTGAAAGTTTTATCATATTATTGATGTTTATAAAGTATAAGTTTCTGTGGTGAATAGTACTTTTTATAAAAATTGTTTTATAAAAGTATTAACGATCATAAACCTTATTAAATAGCTATCTTTCTTCGTTATTAATACGGTTTTTCGATTTCTTTATGACCCTTCGATCCTTGTACATGTTAGTTATTTTATAAAATCATAAAACATATATGTAAATTTTCGAATACAAACTGCCCCATAAAATATGTTTTCCAAAATGTGTTTTAAAAAAAACTTTTTTTTAGACTTTTTAGCTTTACCACTTTGTTACAAACCCATTAGAACCCTAATATTCTTATTCTTACATATATAGGTCCATTAGGTCATGTTTTGTTCATGTGAGTCCAAGATAACAAGATTAACATGTTATTTTACCATTTTCACTTGTAACTCATAAGTTGACTTTTAGAAACCCTAATTTGTTCATATATATGTTTACTCTTAAGCATCATGTTAAAACACTTATACATTCCTTTTAACATAATATTATAATCCACAGACAATGAAAATAATTGTACCAAACATAATCATATGTAAAAATCCATTTTACATTTTCAAAAGTAACCAAAATGGTGATTTAGTAATATCACATATGAACACATAAAAATCTTATTATGAAATGATAAAGCTTTATAGTAGTAACCTTGTGTGGATGAGTAGAGATGAGAATAACAATCACACCCTTGTGATTAACAACCTTGGCTTGAAAATATAAGGTGAAAACCCTAATTTTCCCAAGTAAACCCTTTCTTCCTTTTCTTGATTCCTTCCTTGCAAATGGTTAACCAACTCTTGAAACCTTCTTAGAATACCTTAGATATGATGTGAGTATGCTTGTATAATGATATAAAATCAAGCAATGGATTGTGTTTGTTAAGGGTTTTAAGACGTGGGTTTTGTAAGAGATAAAGGGAGAGATTTGATTTTTTTTCTTGTAAATGAATGAAGATTATGCACTCCCTAACACTAGTGCATCATATATATAGCAAGTATGAAAGATATTTGTGTCAAGTGGAAGTATGCAAGGTGGCCAAGCTTATGGAAGAAGCTAGGGCTTATCTTGATAAGATTTGGCTAGTCATAGATGAGTCATGGTTCAAGTTGCATGCTAGATCTTTTAGGAAGATATTTGTGATGGTTCCTTGGTCCTATCTTGCTTTCCTAGTCATATTACACGAAATATATGTATATGTATAAGCTAGATATGTATTTGATCATTTATATAATGTACTCTTGCATTATTTGGAAGTATAAAGTAGATAGACTTGGAAAAATGTATAACTGTACATTGTAAGTTATGATTTAATTCCTTCGTAATGAAATGTAGAAAGTGGATAATACTTGAATATTTAAATAAACTTTAAGTATTGTATTATTTTGGGTTATTTGAATGAAGCGTAGATAAGTTAACGTGCTTCCGGGAAGGCCTAAACGTACTTTATCGCAAAACGTAAACACTTAAACGTAACCATAAAAATAAAAAGTGCAATGATAAATAATATTCCAGCTAAATAACATTAGAAACACTTGGTTGATGAAAACATTTAATTGTTTTAAATGCCCTTACAGTATGATCAGTTTTAGTTTTTACTCGAATTTAGCTTAACGATTACGCTTTAAAAAGCAAACAAGCGTACAACCCTAAAATAATTAGTGTGATTACATAATGTGGTACAATAGACCTAAAACACCGAGGTGTTATAGTCTCTCCCGTGTTTAAATGAGTCTTGTCCCTCAATGCTTATCACCATGCGGTCTTGGTGAAGAGGTGTGGATAATTCTTCCTGAAGATCTCACTGTTCCCATGTAAACTCAGGACCCCGCCTAGAGTTCCATCGAACCTTGAAAATTGGGACACGGCTTCACCTCAATTGTTTGACTTCGCTGATCCATGATTTCTACAGCTCCTTTCAACTAAAATGAATCTTGTCATCCCCACCTTGCAGTCCCTTCTAACTAACGACTAGGATCGTTTAGAAATAACATTTCTTCAAGTTGGAAAACATGAAACGTATTGTAGACCCTGCTCATCTCTTGATGAAGCTCAAGCTTGTAAGCAATGGTTCCAACCTTTTTCAACACCTTGAAAGGTCCGACATATCTGGGGTTTAACTTCCCCCGTTTGCCAAAACGTACGACCCCTATCCAAGGTGAAACCTTCGACATAACTTTATCTCCAACTTGAAACCCATCGGTTTAACCTTTAAATCGACGTAGCTTCTTTTGTCGATCGCGAGCGGTTTGAAATCCTTTGTTTGATCAGATGATCCACTTTCGTTGTTTCTTCACAATTTCTAAAACCAGTGAGTTTAACTTGTCCCAACCTCGGCCCAACACACGGGTAACGACACTTTTCGACCATAATGTGCTTCAAACGCGCAGCCTTCTAATGCTAGCATGTAACCTGTTATTATATGAAAACTCGACTAAAGCAAATGTTTTAATCCAACCCATTTCCAAAGTCGATTAACGCAAGCACGTAGCATATCCTCAGAGAGTATTGGATGGTTCACTCAGCTTTTCCGTACGGTTTGCGATAATATGCCTTACTCATATCCAAACTTGTACCCAAAGCCTTCTGAAGTGACCTCCAGAAATTTGATGCGAACCGAGGGTCACGATCACAGATAATTGAAACAGGTATTCCATGCTTCGTGACTACCTCGTTTATGTTACATTCCTTGCCATTGTATCCATATGGATCAGATTCCCTCCATTGCATAAAAATGGCAAACATTGTAAGTCGGACAATGATCACCCAAATAGTGTCATCACCTTGTTGATGACTTTAGAAAGCTTCATGACAAAATCCATCGTGATGTTGACCCAACTTCATTGAGTACCATCGGTTTTTGCACTAACAAACCCGATGGTCTCTGATGTTCGGCCTTGACCTTAGCACATGTCAAACATTTGCTAACATAGGTGGCGATGTTGGCTTTCATATTGGGCCACCAGTATAGTCCTTCATAGCCTGGTTCATTTTGTCAGAACCCTGATGAATAAGTATTTAGACTTGTGGGACTACCTACGTGCATGAAATCAACAGATCCTTAAGTCGCCATAACATGGTAACCCAACTCCTGCTATTTAAGAAAAAGATCATCCGTACGTAGTTCCAACTTTTCCTTTATAAGTTTCTCCGGATCTTTTGAATTCTCAACCAATATATCCCAACATCCTCCTTCTTGATGTTCTCTGGCTTTCGTGCTTCAGTCTGAGCTCTCAAGATTTGTTTAGGAAGATCCAATCCAATAGTCATCACTAAGGCCCGAACCCTTAAGTGTATCTCATTCCTTACTGCATCGAGCATCAGCAACAACATCTCCTTCCCTGGGGTGATAATGAATTGTGCAATTCGAATCACATCTTAGCACACTAACAGCGACATTGCCTCATATTTAGATTCCTTCAATCAAGAATGTGTTGTAAACTTTGTGATACAGTGAACACTATGCACTTTGGTTCAGTACAGATAGTGGCCTTCCAAATTTTTAGAGCGAACACTATTGCCCCAAGTTTCTAATCATGAGTCCGTTATAAAGTCTTTTCATGAATTTTTAACTGGCGTGATGCATAAGAAATCACCTTTTCTCTTTGCATCAACACAGCGCCCAAACCCTTCTTTGAAGCATCACAGTATGCGATGAAATCTTCACTTCCATCATGTAAGGCCAGGATTGGTGCACTGCACAGCATCTTCACTTCTGCAATCAACATTTAAAGCTGGCTTCTTGTTATCGCCCCAAACAAACATGACAACTGATTTCTAGGTAGTTTGGTCATTCTCTTGGAGCGATCTTTGAAAACCTTCGATGAATCTTCTATAATAGCCCGGCAAGGCCCCAAAATTGGCGAATCTTTTGTTGGTGTTTAAGGAGACCGCCCAATCTGTGATAGATCAATCTTGCAGGGTCAACGTGAATACCTCGACAAGTCAATCATCTGACCGAAGAATTGTACCCTGAGAAATCCAGAATACACACTTGGAGAACTTGGTGTACAATTCTTCCCTTCTTAAGCAATTCAAGATCTGCCTAAGGTTTCTTCATGATCCTATCTTTACTTTTGGAGTCGATCATAATTCATCGATGAAGACAATTACAAACTTGTCCCAGATACGGTTTTACACACCCCCCGGTTCAAAGGTCCATGAACACAGCCGTGCATTATTCCCAACAAAAAGACATGACTATTGGAATTTAAAGTGACCGTATCGAGTCCTGAAAATGCAGTCTAGGGAATGTCTTCTTCTCGAACCCTCAACAGGAGATACCCTGACCTCAAGTATCGATCTTTGAATAAATAATCGACCCTGTAGCTGTCGAATAGGTCCCATCGATCCTTGGAGTGGGTAGCGGTTCTTCACTGTCAGTTTTGTTAATTCCCTGTAAACATGCACATGCCTAAAAGACCAACTTATCGTCTTTTACAAAACAGAAACGAGCTCAATAGGGTGAGGAACTTGTCTTCATGAATCCTTTGTCGGTAAGTTCCTGTAGTTGCTCGCTAGTTTCCTTCATTCGGACGGTGGCTAATCTATATGGTGCCCAGTAGCTACGGGTGGTAGCAGCCAGGTACCAAATCGATTCGAACTCCATCGTGTCGAGTGGGTGGTATACCGGCATTTCCTCAGGAAAGACTCAGAAATTTCTGAACAACTGGCACATCATCAAGTCGCTTTCTCCAATGACTTGGTCTTTCGTCTTTGGTTGCGGTGATATTTGCTAGAATAAACGTGACATCCCCTTCGTTAAATACTCTTAAGCCTTGTACAACGATATGAGATATTAAACGGGTCCACGTGGTTATTGCTACATCCCGTCAACCACGATACGATTAAAATTTTGTCTCTAAAAGGAATAAGAACTATCTTTTCCGCATCAGACAATAACGGCATGGTACTTTGCCAAATGGCGAGGGTAAACGTGGGACCACTCCATACCAATTATCACGTCAAAACTACCTATTCTACGAGCATTAGGTCTATGTGAAAGGAAGATTTAAGAGGTTAACGTACAACCCCATAATAGTGTTTAACCCAATCAATTCCGCCTCCTCGGCTAGTTCGAGACCTTAATAATCATGACTAATGCAGTTGGAGAGGATAACAATTCGAGAGCTAAATGCAGTAGATACGAAACTCCTATCGGCACCGGTATCAAATAAAGCAGATGCATATCGGTTGTTTAGGAGAAACGTACCCGTGATGACATTGTTGTCTGGGTTTGCCCTTACATTGCCCACGGCATACACCTTTGCCTGACCTTGTAACATTTCCACCTGATTTACCACCCGGTTGTTGTTCTTCAATTTTGGGCAATCCTTCTTGAAATGCCCTTGAGCACCACATTCAAAACAAGCCCTCTGATTAGCCCCAGTGTTGACATTTGGGGGACTCCTGCAGTCACGACCTAAATGACCAAATCGGTTGCACTTGCTGCATTTGGGAGCACAAGGACCCTCATGGTGATAGTTACATTTGGAACACAATATGTTTCAGGCCCTCGTATGGATTCCTATCACATTCCAGTGGCAAAAGCACTTCCAGTGCATTTGACACTGTTAGGTCATTGCTGATTCGGTTGTTCCTGGCATGTCCATCAAGCTATTCTTTTGTTGTTTCAATCACAGACGTTCAGCCCAAGTGGTTTGAATCTTTTTTGTCCATGAGTTTAGTGGCGAACTCAATGGCATCCTGCTTAGTTTTTGGCTTAGTTGCCATCACACTGCCATGGATCATGTCGGGCAAGCCATCGACATATTTCTCAACTTTGTCTATTTCTTCCGGAAACATCCGATCGCACATTAGTGCCAGTTCTTGGAAACGTTGGTTATAGGTTACCACATCGGTATGCTTCACCTTCAAATTCCACATTTCAAACTCCCGCTTCTTAATTTCGCCCCTTGGGTAGTATTTGTCTGTCATCATCTTTTTCAGTGTCCTCTATGGCATTGCATGGGCAGCTTCAGGAGTAGTGGTCTTAACGTGGGAATTCCACCATGTAAGAGCATTTCCTTACAGGGTACACATAGCAAATTTGACCTGGCATGCTACTGTACAGTTGCTTATGCTGTAAACAAACTCCATCTTTTTGAACCACTGAGTGAGTCCAATAACTCCCTCAGTGCCCTTGAAGTTCAAGGGTTGGCATTTTAGGAAGTTCGGGTAGGTGCATTCACAAGCAACTTGCACAGGCCTTTTGGCACCCGTTCCTGAAGTATGGCTATCATCGTCATTCCTGGTTGCATCACGTGCTACCAGTGCAGTAGTAACGCCTTCGTCAATCATTGCCTGAAGTTGGGCATTGGTGACAAATGTAGTGGTATGAGTGTCTGTGACTGGTGTTGTGGTGTTGGTGTTGCATCTTGGTTTAACCTCGTGGACTTTTTCTTTGGTGCCAAATTTTCATTAAATCACAAGAAAACATAATACCTGTTAGAATTTCAAAAATCATAACTATGACAAAACATAAACACATTACATAAAAACGAGATCACACACACAGTGAAAATGTACATAAAAAACGTATCAAAGAAAGTCCAAAAAGAAACAATCTAAGTCAAAGGGTGGGGCTGTTATTGAAATTAACCATGTGTATACACCCAATCGACATTCATTTAAATATACATTCCCGATTTCATAGATAAACATAATTCGTTCCATATCATATAAAACTTGGAAAAACATTACTGTTTCGGAATTCAGAATACCAAGATGATTATACTACACATTGGTTAACAAGACAAAAAAACACAACCAAAGCCATACTACGGATACCCTAACACTTAGTATCTGTACAAGGTAGATAATACCAGAACAAAAGACCTATTCTGGAAGCTAAACAAAACAAAAGATCTATAATAGTCTGCTAGCTGGGAATAACCATAATTACTTTAAAAGGCGCATAGCATAGCTACTACATAACCAACATCTAGGAACAACTATCAGCCTCTCCTGGTGCATCAGGCCGTCCGGACCTTTTGCGGGCCCATGTCTGCCTCTGAAACATGACCGCATGCAGTGTTTGTAGTCTCCACCCCCCTTCATAACCTCAATGTCTTAGTCCACTGAACATCTCTTGTGGTCAGATGCCAACAACTTTTGAAATCACCCTTTGTCTCTTTGATCTGCTGACTGTAACTCTGGAAATCAATCACTCTGCGCCCACCGTAGTACTAATGACATACATCTAAACATGCATAGTCGCTAGCAACCATGTTACCCCAAGCCTCAACGAGCTTACCTCAGCCTCTCTCTCTTATCATTACTAGCTAAACGATGATGAACACGCCTATACCAAATACAACACGTTGACTTTACCTCCAGTTGAGACCGGGTCATCTTGAGCATCCTCTATTATAACCATACATGCTGGTAGTCTCCTCCTCAACAATGGTAGCAAGATCGGTAACCCTCTGATTGACCTCCTCTACGGTGGTCGGTGCAATCTCATCCGAATGCACCTACCAAATCATCCATGTATCCGTAAATGTAATAGTCTAACTCCCTAGACGTCGAACATCTAGGAGGGACATCCAACCACATCACCAAATCCCTAAAGGTCCCTCCCTCGCTAATGGAATAAGGTCGTCCTCGCTATGGTAGGGTCTATACTGCCTGGCAGCACCACCCGGCTGCTGAACTCTCCCTAACACTCCCCGACCTCATTGACTAGGGTGGGATAGCAAAACTGCACCCTCTTCCAAAGAGGTAAAAAAAAACTCTCGGGAATCTCAATATATTAGGGCTATTGGTGTGTGGTGATGGAAAGGTAATGGTGGGAGATGGTATCTATGGTAAAGAGATGATAGTGGAGTAAGTGGTGATGGTGGTGGGGTGGTTAAGGCAAGAAGTCTCTCGACCTCTTCCCTAGGAGGAAGTGATATGGATGGCTCGTCCTGGATAGATATCCTGGCGGTCATACAGTGTACAGGTAGGACAGAGTCGGCCGGAGCTGGGTGCTCCTCCTCCTCCTCATCATCCTCGTCCTCATCCTCATCATCATCATCATCCCCATCAGCAGGGTAGTCAGCTAGATCCTCTTCGGGATCCTCATCGTCCTCCTCTGGCTCCTCCTCCGGATCAAACTCAGTGTTAGCATTAAAATATGTTGACTAAAACGGAATTACATTAAGTCGTGTCGGTTATGAACTTGGACAATAAATGTGTTGACTAGACAATAAATGTGTTGACTAGTCAACATTATGATTGTTAGGAAACCAACACAAGGACAATAAATGTGTTGACTAGACAATAAATTTCATATTTCATAAGCACATTGAATGTTTTTTTTCAAATCATTTTTTTTGCCATTGGCCTTCTACGGTACTTAATTGTATTAAGAAGTAAAACGCTGAACAAGGAATTATACGGTATAGTTAGCAGATAGTAACTGTACTGACTCACTCTTTACCATTCTATTAGTAGAAATACTTATAGTGTGTTAGTCTTCGGACATCTGGTCTAGAGAACGGCGAACATTAGGGAATCTGATACTTAGGTATTAGAGGAACTAGCTTGTCACGTGCCGAAAAACCTGTCAAGAAGGTTCTTTTAATGAATCTATCTGATCACAGGTGCAGTATTCATACTGTAATCATTGATCCTCACGGAATCAAAGGTTAATGTAACCGACCAGATTGAGTATCGTCTATACTCGGTCCCTTCAAAAGATAAAACCTTTGTGTGTTCACAAAATGTTTTTCTAGAACACATTAAGTGGATTTTACATAACACAATGTTTTTGTTGGTGACTAAATTGTTCTATCATAGCGAATGACGACTCAAAGTATCCGATGCAAGACATGCTCATATCCTTACTCACATATCTGAAGAAATCAAGAAAGTTTACATACAAAGCTTCCGCACAATCTCTGAAAATCAATGTCTTCTTCAAATGCTAAACGTTATGGAGATTAGAAGAAGATACATCATCAAAGCTTTCCAGATTCCAACAGATATGAGCATGTGAGACTAAAGATCAGCGTATGGCAAAGTCAAAGTGAAAGAAGATCACAAAGTAATTCAGAGAAGTAAAGCTTAAACAAGTCAAAGATCAAGATCAAGTCATCACATCAAGTTCTGAAGATCATGATCAAGGTGTTAAAGATTGAATTACCAAAGCACAACAAGTGAAGTACCCTATCAACAACGAGCTAAAGAGACAAGCACGAGTGAGCTTCAAACAACTTCTCATGACCTCATCTAGGGGGAGATTGTTAGGATCACATAAATGGACCCGAACAAAGAAGCTTCGGTCACTCGAAGATACAAGACAAAAGTCTAGCTCGTTTAAGCGTGTAATATTATGTAATTGGGCATTTATTGAAAAAGCCCGAAATGGCCCATTCAAAGCCCATAGGGGCCGGCCACTTTAGGCCTCATTGTAAGGCTATATAAAGCCATTTTTCCTTTCATTTTTTAGGTTAGCTACTCCATAATACTTTTCATCTTTAGGGATTGTAGCCACTCTTATTTCTTTCAATCAAAAAGTTCTTTAATGTTTAATCTTTTGTGCTATTGATCTTGTGATTAATCTATGGAATGATCTAGGGATCCTACAAAATCAAATTTTGAGAATAGAGTGCTAAGTTTGTGTGATTTTAGGGTGTGTTTGGTATGTGGGTTTATCCCACTTTGGGCTCTAAGATATATTAAAAAATCTGTTTGGAGTCTCACCTTTTGATATACGCGTCACTTTGGTTCCAGAATTTTAATCTTATACACTATCTCGGGTTTTCACAATTTCCTTTAATAAAATATATTTTTTAAATGTGAAATTAATTCTAAACCACATGTTGTGTATAAATACACTTGAGTTCAATTTTATATTTAAAAGTAATATTTTTAACTTAAATAAATTTATAAAAAATATATATTTTAAAAATAATAATTAATTTTCTCTCTCCTTATTTACTTTCAAACATTTCTCAAATTCAAATTCAAATCCAATCACACTTACAAACAAAACGCACCCTTAGGCTGGATGGAGTGGTGGTGGTAAACCCACATGACACGTCAGCGTCACATCAGCTTTCTCTCTCTAAATAAAACTCACCTTACAACTCACCTTTCAACCGTAATAAGAACTCACATTACAACTAAAACTCGCCTTACTCACCCATTTTTTTATTTAAATATTTTTATTCATAAACTAAAAAATAAATATTTACGTAAACGTAAACGTACAAAATTAATAAAAACGTTAACTAAATTTAAAACTTTTATTCATAAATTAAAAACATTACAACACAATTAAAAACAATACATAGATTAATAAAAACAATACATAGATTATTAATCTGTTTCGTATTCCGAATCAGTGTGCACCCCAAATTCCAAAATGAATAACTTACGTTCAACTTCTTCTTTCTTAATTCTATCCTCCCACTCTTTTTCAGCTCTTGCTTGTTCTTCCAATGTTTGTCTTAGTACCTCTTCATCCTGAAGTAGTTGTTGATACTCTTTCTCAGTAAGAAATCCGTGAGTAATGGGACTTGTGGGCTTGTGCGTATTTTGTTCTGATGACGAACCACCCTTATGGGTTTCTGAGTCATTGTTGGGGGTTGTGTAAGGTTGTTGAAGGATTGCTTCGGTTGGTTATTCGGGTGCCGAGGGATTGCTTTGGTTGGTTTCAGACATGGCGAGTTTTTGAAATGTTGTTTGAATGTGTGAGAAAAAGTTATGAAAAGAGTTGGTATTTATAGTGGGAGAATGAAAGGAGTTGGTATTTTCAGATAACCAAACATATTTAGTTTCAATTTGTTTTTCTATTTTTTCTGCCTTTCGATACATAGCAAGATTCATCTCGTAATCTTTATCAGATTCTCGTTTCAAAAAACTGTCGATCAAATTACGAGTCTCTTGTGGAATGTCATTGCATTTCTCGTATGCTTGTCTAAGATCTTGTTTAGCTGCGCTTGCATTTTCAATTTTTTTTTGGAACGGCGATTTTATTAGAAACAAAAACTAGCAAGGAGCTAGATTACAAAACAATAATATAGGGGT
>BQNB010144265.1:0-16879 GCA_026074375.1 Tanacetum coccineum
TTTGGAAGCATCCTCAGCAGAGTACATTAGAAGAAACTTGAGATTTGATGGTAAATCATAAGTTTAGGGGAGGATTGTTGGGAATTAGAGCTTCTACACTTAGTAATGCTAATAGTCAGTTAGTACTACCAATACATTGTTAGTACTGCCAGTTATAGTTAGTATTATTAGTTGTATATTTAGTACTGTTAGTCATATATAGTCAGTACTGCTTATGTAATATGCATGAGTTATATTAGGAATAGATATGCATGATCTCTTTACGCGTTTTGTAAGCCCATTAGGGTTTTCCTTAGTGTATAAAAGAAACCCTACGGCATAGTTAGAGTTAAGCAAGTTTTCATAAATATTCATAGTTAGTATTATGTAATCTAGCAGATTAATAGTAATCAAAGTTCTGTTTTATTCATTGTTCTTCTTAGCAGTATAAGTTAGTTTCCGCATAACTTATATTGTTCATAGTCATTGTTTTTCTTGTAGTAAGTTTGGATTTATCCAGATTGACTACCACCCTTAACAGGCTAGAAAGATTTATTCAGATTGGGATCAACAATTTGTCGTCACTCATCATTCTCAAAACAACCATTGGATAATTTTTTAGTTTAACAATATAAGAACTCACAAAACAAATTTCACACGTACACATAACCTTATTTTTATCCACCGCTCGACATCCCCTTTTTTAACAAACAAGAACTCACAAAGATTCCACATTTCCACATACACGGAACCTCATTTTCATCCACCATTCATCATCCACAGACATATGGATCTTCATTTTCATCCACGACTCACATATACTTGAGGTTGAACCGGTTTTTAAAACATTGGTTTTCATGCGTGTTGATTTAAATTGTTTATTAAACAAGCCATTTCACAAACAAACTCTAGTTATTTTATACATAAATGTGTTTGTGACTGGATACCTTACCTGTAATCCTAAGAAGAAAGTAAGTTCTCCCATAGAACTCATCTGAAACTTATCCTTCATAAGCTTCTCAAATGCAGTACACAGCTCCTTGTTTGTAGAGCCAAAGATAATGTCATCAACATAGACCTGTACAAGCAAAATATCTCCTTTTTGCTTCTTGATAAATAATGTCTGATCTATCTTCCCTCTTTTAAACCCATTGCCTAACAGATAGTTAGCCAAGGTTTCATACCATGCTCTTGGAGCTTGATGCAACCCATAAAGTGCCTTGACCACCTTGTAAACTTTGTCTGGATGGTTAGGATCTTTAAATCCTGGTGGTTGAGTAACATAAACCTCTTCCTCAATGGTTCCATATAAGAATGCACTCTTCACATCCATTTGATATACCAAAAAACCCATAAAAGAAGCATAGGCTAAAAACAATCTTATTGCCTCAATTCTTGCCACAGGAGCAAAAACTTCTTCATAGTCTATACCTTCTTCTTGTCTATGACCCTGTGCAACCAACCTTGCTTTATTCCTAATCACAATCCCTCTTTCATCTTTCTTATTTCTTGAGAGACACCCTTTTTTTCCAAAGGCCTCTCATCTATTAGGCAAATCCATAAGTTTACAAACCTGTTGGAGCTTGAATTGCAGAAATTCTTCCTGCATTGCTTCCACCCAAGATGAATTAGATAGAGCTTTAGCAATGCTTGTGGGTTTAATCTGTGATAGGAAACAAGCATATAAACAAGTATTCAGGGTATCATATGTTTTCTGTTCATATACAGCATTGAGAAACCCTTGTTCAGAAGTAGATTTTATCATTCTTCTTATTTGAATAGTGGACTTCACATCACCAATCATATTTTTAATTGGGTTATCTTTATGGATTCTTGTATTGGGAGTGGTTGGAACTATATAGGAATTAGTGATGTTCCCCAAATCAACTTCTGGCTCATCTTCATCACGGAAGAACTAAACATGAGTGGTTTCAAGTGTATGACTAGCTCTTAATTTAAACATGTCTTTAGGGCTATCTAGTTCATATGAACTAGCACTATTCATTGATGGATCAACAATATTAAGTTGAAAACGACCAGTATTAACTTCAAGACTGACAGTATTAACATGTTGTCCAACAACATTAGCTTCCTTAGGACTGCTATGATCTTCAGACTTATCACTCACATTATGTAGACCATCTTCAACCTGCTTTTGATCATGAGTAACAGATTTTGGTTCACCATTACCAACATCTTTAGAAGGTGAATCAAAGTATGAAGCATCTTTCCAAATTGGCATCACAATGCAATCTTGATTGATTTCTTCTTTCTAAGTAGATATACCTGCATTAAGTTCTCCTTGTGTACCTGCAGATTCATTTGAGATTGTACCTGTAGCTACTAGTACATAATTCATAGATTGAGTTAGAGAATTAATATCAAACAACCACTTTGGACCATTTACTTCTATCATAGGCATATTCTCTAGAAACCTAATATGTAAATTTTCTTCTACTCTCCTGGTTCTTGTGTTGTATACCTTAAAAGCTTTACTACTCAAGGAATATCCAGCAAAGAAACCTTCATCACTTTTGCCATCAAACTTGCCTAAATTGTCTAAAGTATTAAGAATGGTAACATGACATCCAAATGGTCTCATAAAGCTTAGAGATGGGTTTAAAAACCTCTAAAAAAGTTCATAAGTTGTCCTTGTTAGAGGCTTACTACTAAGACCTTATATGTACATCATCGCAAGCAAACTAACTACCACCGTTTATCCCAAAATGTAGTAAGGTAACTTAGATGTCAGCTAACATGAGTTCTATGCAGCCTCAATTATTTCCTATTTCTCCTCTCAGCCACACCATTTTGCTGAGGAGTCCTGGCTACACTGTATTCCCTCTTAATACCTTTTTCTCTGCAAAAATCATCCATAACTTTATTCTTAAATTCTATTCCATTATCACTTCTGATTATTTTCACTTTCTTATCCACTAGGTTTTCTATTTCTTTGATAAAGTTCTTGAGAATCTCATTGGTTTCATCCTTAGTTGTTAAAAAGAAAACCCAAGTAAACCTGCTATAATCATCAGTGACTACTAAGCAATACTTCTTATGCATTAAACTACTCACAAAGGTTGGACCAAACAAATCCATATGAAGCATAAACAAAGGCTTAGTAATTGGATTCAGAACTTTAGACTTACAAGAAGCTTTGTGTTGCTTCCCTTTAAGACAAGCAACACAGGTTTGGTCATTTTCAAAACGTTTTGTAGGCAAACCTCTTACAAGATTATCCTTAACAAGCTTATTTATGTTCTTAAAATTAATATGACCAAGTCTCCTATGCCAGAGCATTGATTCAATAAAATATGTGTGGGATAGGGGGGGGTTGGTGCGCTGTGGTTGGCGTATTTTTGTTTTGGATACAAGTTAAACTCTCTATAGGAACAATGGTTTTTCAATAAAACGTACTTGTGTCCTTTCTAGGAATTTTAAGAAGTATCTGACTTTCATCAGGCAACTTAAAATTAGGAGATAAGACAAGACATTCAGTGTCAGTAAAAAGGACATAGTTCTTTTTGTCACACATCTGTGAGACACTAAAAAGGTTGAAATTTAACTCATTGACAAAGTATACATCTTCAAAATCAAGGCTATCAGTTTTAAGTGTTCCTTTACTAGAAATTCTACCACCATGTGCTCCTCCCCCAAATGTAACATAACCTCCATCAAATTCCTTGAAATCTGAGAGATAAGCTATGTTCCCAGTCATGTGCCTTGAGCATCCACTGTCAATAAATCCTGTATCATCCTGTTGTGGCTTGCCCTGCACATAAAAATAAGGAAATTAGTTTCCTTTGGGGACCCAAGCCATTACTGACTTGGATCTGCCTCGTGCATCAATGTAGTTATGTTTCTTCAAGGTGATTGATGCACTATCAAGTTTGGTAGGTCTCCAAACCCAACATGCTGAGGCCTTAACAGCATTTGCCTGATTAACCCTAACAGCATTAACAACTGCAGAATTTGGCCTAGCAGTATTAACTGCTTTTGGCCTAACAGTATTAACTTTTACCTTGGCAGTATTAACTTTTTGGTTAAAATTTTTGTTAGTTAATACTGTTTTTGATTGATAGGGCCTTTTTACAGTTGATTGTGCTGATTTTGAAAAACATGACATTGGTTTAGCACTATAAACTGTAGATTTGGGATGAGCAGTATTAACTGTCCTGGCAGTATTAAAAGATTTTAGGCCAGTTTTCATTAAAACTGCTCTTGGAACCATGTTCCTTTGAGCATTAGGGTGAGTCCTGTTGGTAGTATAGTTGTAGTTCACCCTGTTATAATTATTCCCATATACCATCCTTTCCCTTTGATGGTATTTACAATGAGCTTGAATATGATCAAAACTCCCACAAACAAAACATGCTTTATTATACATCACAAAATCACTACCTAGCTGTTGGGATTTAAGATTATTCCAATTTCTTTGATTCCCCCTAGGACTTTGTGATCTATACATCTCAGCATACCTAACTGACTTTTTAACTAGTGTTTCATGATTTTTAGATTTGCTGAACTCTATCTTTTTATCAACAAGAAAAACAGTTACTTTATCAACATTAAGTGGAGACTTAACAAAGCTACTTGTTTCTTTTGATACTTGTTCTTTTACCAAAGAGTTATTAGAATTTTCCTTAGAATCATCTGATTTTTTATCACAAACAATGTTAGACTCTTGCTTACTATCCTCAGAACCATAACTTTTGAATTCAGGGTCTTTGAATTCATCAAGACCAGAATAAGACAAATCAAGCGTTTTAGGTTGATTATAGATTAAAGGATAGGGTGGAGGAACAACATTATATCCCAAACCCTTTTTTACTTTTTTCAGTTATCTGACTCTCTAAAAACTTGTTTAGGCTCTTTGAGGCATTATAAAATTTCTTAATTTTAAATTCAATGCCCTCTTTTTCTTGCTTAACTTTTTCAAACTCACTTTTAAGCACATTTATTTCATATTCTTTGCAAGCTAGTTCTCTTTTAAGAACTGTAAATTCTTCACTAAAAAGAATCTCATTCTTTCTATATGTGATAAGTTGTTCTTCTACAGTTTCTAAACCTCTTTTATAAGTAGTTGTTGTAAATTTAGTTTGATTAAGATTAACAATCAAATCATCACACTATTTCTTAAGAGTTTCATAGTTTTCCAGACATGTTTTAGAGCAAGTTTTATCATTGTATACCTCAGAGTCTGAAAACGTCATTAGAGCTATGTTTGTCTGAACCTGTTCTTGTGCCATATCACTCCAGTCAAAACCTATACCATTTATAGCCAACATTGCCTTTGAAGATGTGTCTTCATTGTTTCCTTGCATCTATTTGTCCTTGATTATGAACTACCTCTTTGTCTTGTGGCTCTACATTCCCTGGCAAAGTGGTCCCAATCTGTGCAGATGAAACACACAACCTTTATTATCATACCCAGCAGTATTCAAGTAGCATTAATGAATATTTTCTTTCTTGGTATCTCGAAAAGAACCTTTTGCTTTCAATACTAGCAAAGAGAGCTGCCACTTCAAATCCATTACTTCCAGATCATCTTCATGAATTTGTTCTATGTCCTGCTGTAGGAGATTAGAACCATTTGGATTTCTCACCAATGTAAAGCAACATAGATAATTATCACTAAAAGTTAGCAGTACAAACGTGAGAACAATGTATGTTTAATATTAAGGTTAACAATACTAACTTCATATGCAGGATTAGCAGTATTAACATCATTAGTACTGCTAGTGCTTGGAGCAGTCATAAAGGCTAAGTTTTGAGCACCACTACTTGCACCAACAGATTTCTTTACATCTTGTTCAACAATTTTGAAGTTGTTGTACAAATCATCAATGCTCATTGTTTCAATATCAGCCTTATTCATCCAGACTACAACATGAGTATTCCACTCAGGAGGCAAGCTTCTCAGAAATTTTAAATTTAAGTCTTCTTGAGTGATGACCACACCCAAAATTGCAAGCCTACTAACAATCTTCTGGAGCCTGTTAAAGATAGAGTCAAGAGACTCTATGCTTGATGCACTAAAATTTTCATATTGTTGCTTCAACAGTGTCTTCTGTGTTTTCTTAGTGGCTTCATTACCTCCAAATCGTGTTTCGATAGCAGCAAACATTGTTTTAGCATCACTGTATTGACTGAAAGTAAGTTGATGTTCATTGGGAAGAGCCATGAGTAGCAAGCTTCTAGCCTTCACATCATTCTTCTTGTTAGTCTTTTCTTCAGCAGTTACAGGTACTGACATCTTTGTAACAGAAGTACCATTCTCTTGTGCTATTTGTGGTACAGATACCCATGAGTTACCATTCTCTATGACCTCCCATAGAGCATAGTCTTGTACCTGGAAGTATTGCTTGATTCTTATCACCCACATCTCATACTCCCCAGTTGAGTATGTAGCTTAGAGGTATTTACTTTGTGTAAAATTACAAAGTCTTGAACTTCTAGATCAAAGTTTCAGAACATAAGGCTCTGATACCACTTGTTGATCCCAACTTGATCTTGCAAACCTTGTAAAAGGATTAGTTGTATCGAATAGATTCAAGATAACTATGCTAGAAACTTTCTTGATACTAAGAGTATGCGGAATCTACTCTTTAGTACTTAAAAGAATATAAATGTAATAGTAAACTGTGATGTAGTAGAATGAATGAACAATGAATATAACTAAAAAGCTTCAATATTATTATTATGAATAATACGAGTACTCTGCCTAGTACTAGGATTTACAACCTTGAAGCTACAAAGAAAGACTTGATTTGATACATCAAATTCTATACCCTAGGACCTCCTTTTATACACCAAGGAGTCCTACAAGGCTTACAATACTTTCCTAAGATATCATGATCTTTTCTAAAAGCAAACATTATCTTTTAAACAAATACATTATACATATCTTTTACAAAAATAACTTAATACTTATCTTCATAAGTATTCTTGTTCTCTAAACAATCCTTATCTCTTTACTCTGTCTTTATCCTTCTGACAGTAGTAAGTCTTCTAGCAGTTGTAATCCAGTAGCATTAACTTTTGTACCAGTAGCACTAATAAACATAAGCATTAGTAACATTAGTACTAGCAGTACTAATATATACTCACAGTAGTAACTTTGTACTAGCAGATTTAACTTTACTACTAGCAGTACTAACTACTTAGCATATATTTCAATCTTCAACTCTGAGCAGTCTTAACTTTAACTAATAGCAGTAACTTTATACTAACAGTAGTAACTTTATACTACCAGTACTAACTACTTAGCATAATTTCCATTTTATACTTGAGCAGTAGTAACTCTAAGAATCATCTTGAAGTCTTTAAGTCCCAACAATGTGGGTTGCTCTAGCGGCATACTAAGTAGACGGCGGGTTCGTGTAACTCGTTCATGCTTTAGGAAATAGTTACACATATCATCACAAGTGTGACAAGGCAACAACACTAGGAGAAGCAATCTAGGGAGTAATACATGATTAAATAAACACAGTTTTTTATCTTATTGTTATCACTAGTAGTTAATATTTAGTTTAAACAACTAAAACCAAACCTCTCTCCAATTATATGATTTACTTGCTTTCCATAAAATATAAAAATACAAAAATAATCTTCTCTCAACCCTTAGATTTTTGTTAGTCCGTGATCAAGCATTCCCAAACTATTCCTCGAGTGAACGATAAACAACCCTGAGTCTTGCCTATACTACACTACAACGATTAGGTGCACTGCCTAGGGAGTTGTAAAACTTCTCGTGTAGAAGTCCTACGACGACCGCACATCAAGTTTTTGGCGCCGCCGCCTGGGGAATAGTTAGGTATTGATCATAGTTTAGCTTAGTTCTACTTGCTTGAATCCTTTCAAGTAAGATTTAATTCTCGCATATTAGCTTTCTTGTAGTCTATCTTTTCTTCGTGTTATCTGTTTCGTAACCCATTCTCGTCAACCACCATGGGAGACGAGAATCATATCCGTACTCTAGGAGATTACTCCAAACCAAGCCACGAGGGCTATAGGAATACCATCGAGCTCCCCGTAGGGAACAACGTGGTACCTCTTCGATCCGACACCATCCGGTTGGTGCAAAACGGATGCTCATTCCACGGACTTCGGTCCGAGGATCCAAACCAACACCTTAAGGATTTCCTTAAACTTGTGGACTTACTTGACCTTGACGGTAAAAATAGGGAAAGAACGCGCCTGCGTTTATTTCAATTTTCCCTACGCGATCAAGCTAGCAATTGGCTTGAACGCCTTCCAGCAGGATCCATCTCCACATGGGAGGATCTTACTACCCGATTCCTTGCTCAATTCTTTCCACCAGGAAGGACCGCAAAACTCCGCAATGATATCCTGATGTTCCAACAACATCATGGAGAATCTTTATCCGAAGCATGGACTCGTTTCAAGGACTTACTCCAAAAAGTCCCTCATCATGGCATAGACCTTTGGCTCTAAGTCTAAATTTTTTATGACCATGTCAATCTCGTCACAAGACGAACCATTGACCAATCGTCCAGTGGTAAGCTTCGTGACCTCAACCCCAAAGAATCCTGGGCAATATTAAAGGACCTTGCCCTTTATGACAACGAAAGTTGGAACGACCCAAGGGATTTCGCTAAGCCGGTCAAGGCAATCACTTTGCCTCAAGATGTCCCGAGTACATCCGACCGCCGTCTAATCGAGCTCGAAAATCAAGTCCAACGCTTGATGGAAGCTCATCTTGCTCTGACACAACCTACCCAAGTAAACAAAATCACTACCCCATGTGAAATCTGCAGTGGTCCCCACGACACTCAGAATTGCATGGAAAACCCCGAACAAGCCTTTGTTGAGTACGCATCCTCGCGTACCGATGAAGCGGGAGGTAAGTGGTATACCTTTAAGCCCGAGCAAAACAATCTTGGTGACACCTATAATCCGTCATGGAAAAGTCACCCGAACCTTAGGTGGAAACAACCTCAAAATTCTCAAAATAATTTTTCAAACCCACCTAACCGGTTCCAACCCAACAGTTCGATCCCGAACCGTTCCTTCAACAACCGTCCTCAAAATTTTAACAATCAATCAAATATAGAAGGACTGGTTTCCGAGTTCATGGCATCTCAAGATGCTAGACTGTCCAAGTTTGAAGCCGATTTCAAACGACAACAAGGTGAGATGACCAACAAAATAGATACTGTGTTGAAAGCCATCACCGATCAAATAGCGGGCACATTACCTAGTGATACGGTTAAGAACCCGAAACTGGGGACCTATCCAGTTTTGTCTGCTCGTTCTTACCCAATAATGGACCCGCAATGCTCAACACAAATCCATAGTTCAATCAACGCCATCACAATCCACCCCAAGCAGCCCGATGAATCCCAAGTTAATGAGCCGGAAGTCGAGCAAGAAGAAGACAACCCCGGAGACACCAACTCTAACCCACACCCACAACCTGATCCATTAGCTTCTATCGCCACAAAACAGGTACGGAAGCTAAATTCGATGCTTGAATCGCTCGGGTTGGTTCCCCAATCCTCCAATACGAAATTTGTCTGCTCTAAGGAGGATGATGGAGAAGTGATGTTCATCGAGATCATACGAGATGATGATGAACCCCAAAATGAGGATCCCAATAAAGGAGAAGGGGCAACGACGGAAGAAACAGTAGTGGAGTACTTCGACACTTTCCCGACTAGGAATGAACTAACCTACCATAGGTACCTAATGAGTGGCCTAATCCCTTCAATATTTCTTAGAAACCCTATCATCACAGAAGGATGCCCCTACAACATTAAGATCCTGTGCAATATTAGACATATGCATATAAAAAAAGCTTACATCGACCTCAACTCTCCCCTTAATATCATGACCAGAATGATGTACAACTGGATCATGAGAAGAAAACTTGACCTTAGAGAAGATGCAAATGGAGGAATTAGTAATTTCATAGGAAGGATAAAAGGGATGCATGTCTTCGTAGGAAACTTCACCTATGTCGTAGACTTCATGATTGTCGAGGATATTAGTTCAATCATAGACCCTAGGTTATCACAAGTGGTACTAGGGAGACCTTTTATAGAAATATCCAACATGACTCACGACCCACCCGAAGGAGTTGTAAGATTCATTAACGGGGCTGATGAAGTTACCTATAAGGTGCCCCATAAGATAGAACAATACGATTCACTATCAAACTTAGAAAAGGAGCATACCAAATCAGTCTATCTTAGGAACGAGGAGGACGAGAGAAGAGGAGTAGAGTATGTAATGAGAAAGATACGAGGATTTTACAAAGAATGCCTAGAGCTTGGACCCGTATACCTAACAGGAATAGATGACGAAGGAGAAGTCACGTAAGGACGTGTGACTTTGAGTCTAGCTACAAGACTCGTTAATAAAGAAAAGCACTTCTTAGGAGGCAACCCAATTTACTTTCCCGCATATTAGGAGTGTCTTGTGTGTTTTATTCTTCATAGTTTGTTTTATTATGTTTGAACTATCTTGTAATCATGCTTTGTTTGTCTTTAACTTCGTCTTAATTTCAATCAAAGTTATTTTGTAACCAATAAGTGTAGGGGAATTTATCCGGCTTTTGAGCCAAAGTTAAACATGATAAATAAATTGTTTAGATTAATTCGCGTCAGTTTTGAGTCATATGATTGAATTGTGAAATCTTAGGTTTTGTACAGCCATTTATATAGGAATTAACTTATGGAATCAAGTGCAGGAAATTTTTCATCAAAAACAAAAATTTTGTTTTCACAAACTGTGGAGACGGTGTCATGATTAACACGTGACGCCGTCACTACAACACCTGTGATGGGGTCACCACAACCCTGACGGCGTCAAACGCCCAGGTTTCCGAAAACAAAAATTTATTAAATTAATATTGAAGAATAAAACATGCCCGACCTTAAAATCATTACTCTTCCATTATCAACCTAACAAAAACCAAATGAATTAAACAAATACATTCATCCAAATCAATCGTAGTCAAACCCTAAATTCATATTGTATATTGGTAAATCACACATTTTATGCTTGGTATAGTTGTCTTTGTCTTTGATTACAGGCTATATTTGATGAGAAAAAGCTTGGAAGTTCTTAAGAAAGTTTCATTGGATGATTCTCAAAGGACGATTTAACCAGTTATCGCATGTTTCTTTTCTATTATTAAGTAAACTAGGGGAGTACTAGTTTCTTTTCCTTGTATTCATTTCCATTTAATCTGTTTTAACGAGTACTTCTAAGAACAATTGGATAATGTTCACTTAAGTTATGGGGGAAATAAGCCTTAGAAACTATTACATCAAATGCCATTTGCTTTGTACCTTAAAAAAGATGGGTAATATATCAAAGAACATAGCATAAAAGGTTTTTTACCAAAATTAAATTTTGTTTATGACACACACCAACGAAAATCGAGTATTACTAACGTCCTATGGATAGGAATTTATATGACTAGCAAAAAAAATCCTCAAAATTCCACCCCCAAAATGTGAGGTTCGCCCTTAGATCTTTAGGAATTCGGGTACCCATCGTTGGTAAACCCAAGATGAATATTTATACTTTACCCGGTTTGAGTTACATGTGAGCTGCCAGCATGCATGTCTATTCTTCGTATACGCGCCAGTATGCAGTTCCTTGTCGCCTTTTCTAGAACGTCTAAATGGTTAGTTAAAATCATATAGTGTACCCGGTAGCATATTAAATTCTATGAACTGTTATTTATGATAGATTCTGAGACCTGCATAGTAAGTATTTAGGATTAGCTTGATAAAGGCATTATGATTAACCCAAGTTTTAAACCAGTAAATGTTATGATGGTCACACGAACATATAACTATCCCACACCCTTTGCCAATGCACCACTATTAGTGCATGATACCCCTAGTACAACCCTTCGAGCCTATCCTTTTTCACGGTTCTCGTAATTTTCTGGTTAATCCGGACTATTAATGAAGAGCATTGTCACCCTTAAACCAATCGTTACACCCAAAAAGCCTTAGCCTACCTTATATGTACTCGCCTTTAGTACATTATTGTGATAACCCAAGTTAATTATTTGAGTACACGGTTGCTAAGTCCTTATCCTTGTAAATACAGTTTTGGGACGATTGGGATTCATGGTAGTATTTATTTCGCGGAAGAATGGGGAAGAAAAGTTAAGTCAATACCCCCATATGTTTGTCAAATGATCTCCATGTTATTTTGATCCACCTCAAAATGGGTCATTAGTTAGATTGTAAATATCGAGCATGTAAAAAGCTCAAGTGTAGGGGTACGTATTATAAACCCCATGTGATGTATTATGTTATTAAAAAAATGAGAAAAGAAAAAGAAAGAGATTGATGTAGAGTTGTGTAGAGTTTGTATATCTTCGTCTGAGTCTTGGCTTAGCAACCAACCCAGCGTGTATTCGTGTAAATAATTAGCTAACCCTTCCACCCCAAATTCACCCAAAGTCACCACCCAAATGTATCCCATCCATTTCCGTTTCCATTATATGTTATCTTACACCTACACCCCACAACCCTTTATAAAGACCTCTTAGATAGTAATGAATTCAAGAACAAGAAAGAGAGCAATTTACTATAGGAAGAAAGAAAGAGAAAAATTCCTTCATGACACTATTGCTGCTCAAAGAAATTCCTTGCTCAACACAAGATAGAGGCCATCAGGTAACAGACACCTACAAAGAATCAACAAGAAATCAACATGATGACTACTTGAAGATGTAGGAAACTACAATGCACTTGATTGAAATCCAAGATGTTTGAAAGACATAATAAAGCAATGTTTGAGAAGATCTAAGAGGTCGTATGAAAGATTTTATTTCTATTGGGTTAGGTTTATGATGCCAAAGTCAGTGCGAGAAGTAGGTTATATCTACTGAAAACAATAGGAAGTAAGTTGGCTTTCAAACATGAACGTTATAAAAAGTTTAGAAGCACTGTTTTTGGTCTGTGGTTAGATATTAAGAACCCAAGAGCATGATAACCATTTGATTAACTATTTGTTACAACATCAAAGAAATGTCAAAGATCCTAGTACTGATATTCCTTTTATCTTTGATATTGGGCCAAACACAATTGAGTTTGGAAGGCGTGAGTTTTGTTTGGTTATCGGATTTCTTTTCGGGGATTGTTCGTTAGACCACTTGAAAGGAGTTAAATCTTGTTTCCATGAGCGTGTATTTTCTGAAAATTCTAGTGTTAAGGGCCTTGATTTGAATAAGCTACTCAACAACCATACTGAGTTTAACAAGCTATTGGATGATGATGTTGTCCGTGTTTGCTTGCTGTTGGGATTCTAGATTTGATAAGACAAAATGAATAAAAGAATAAAACAAAAGGACTTAAACGCAAAAGGAGAATTCTACAAAAGATAAAGATTTCAGAAGATCTCCTTAAAGAAGGAAACAAGATCAACATTGATGACTTGCTTAAAAAGATAAAGATCAAGTTATTAATGCTATTAAATAGCATTAATTATTGATAGGAAAGAATTAATGTTGATTGATGATACTTTAATAGTTTCCTAATTTAATTATGATTTCCTTTGTAAACCTAAATATCTCTAGTATATAAAGAGACATTAGGTCATAGGTTTTAGCATCCACAAAAGTGTGTGTGTGTACACAAAAAGATGTAGACGTTTAGAGTGTTGGTGTAGCCCCAAGGATCTTTGATCCCTGTTAGATTGTAACCGTTCTAGAGTTGATCGTCTAGAATTGGGGCTTGGAGGAAACGTATGAATGGTAAACCTTGTTGAATATCTTTGTTCTTATTTCGCTTTGTTTTATAACTTATGAACATTGATATTATCCTAGATAAAGGTCTAAACAACCTGAGCTTAAACGATCAAAGAAACCTATCAAGTTTTTAGGTTTCCACAATTGGTATCAGAGCCATGGGGCTGTTGATCTAGGATCTACAAGGTTTTTGAAGAAACCCTAAAACCCTAATTCTTAAGAAATCGTTTGTGGTAAAAAGTTTTATGGGGTTTTGAAGTTTATTTGATATAACAATGATTATAATTGTCCTCTCTACCTTTTCCGGTATGCAATACAATTATAAATCATTGTTACTATTAAGGGTTTCTTGGCGTAGGTGATTGATGATGGATCCGGTTCGTTATTTGTCTACATATATCTGATCTCGTCATTAGTGTTACAAGAAGCTTCAAGGCTGCTCGTTATTGTTTGTCGCTGCCCTTTGATGATCTGATGTTTTCTTGCACATCCTGCAGCAGCAAAACATGCATGCTTATTGGGCTTCAAGGAATATAAAACAGTACAAAGTATTGATTGCGTGATCAACATGAAGAACAGAAAAAGTAGGTTTTCTTGCTCATTGCCTAAAAGAAGGTTTCTACTGTTCGTATATATGGCAGTTTATATAAGTAATGTTCTTGAATGTTAGTACTGCTACCAAGTATATATGAGTATTAATACTGTTCGTGATTGCTGATTAATGGTACTGTTCACTGTTGGGCTTTGAAAGTTTGTACTGTTCGACAAGAAAAGGTTAGTACTGTTCAAGTTTATGTTTGTACTGCCTTTGTTGTCCGAGAAACGAGAGTTTGTACTGCTAATGGTGTCCGAGAAGTAGTTAATACTGCTAGTCGTTGCCGATATCAGATAACACACAGCAAAGGATGTCGGACAGAACTGACAGTTTCTTGAAGTACTTGGTTTTTGGATGGATTTGGATCTCGAATAGAACTATTTTTCAAATAGTTTATTCTTATTGATTTATGGCTCGTATTTTTGGAGATTTATTGAAGATGTGATTACGAAGAAGATTGTTTATCACTTATTTGACGATGAAGTGGAATTTCTTGGATGTGTGATCTTATCATATCTTTTAGCCTTGGAGATAACTTGTTCGTGCTTTCATGATTTTATTGATAAAGACTTGATTGATCTAGTTTTACCTGATGTAAGGAGGTACGTTGTAGTACTCACAGGTATTTACTATCACTTAAAGGAGTTACGTTATTGTGCTCAGTGTCTCATAATAGATGAGGATTTTATCAAGAGATCGAGGTCTACTCTCGGAGAAGAAGTGTGAGTTTCTTTATCATATTTTAGTGCAAGACATAAGACACAAGTTTGGGTTATTCTACTTCAGCATCAAATTCGTTATACTCTATTTTCTTCATCAGTGATCACTACATAGAGCCTACAGAGTTCGAGATTCAAGAGATGGTAAACATATGGGTTTCAGGGGAAGCTTATTGATTAAATGTTTAACCATCTACATGCACCATTTGAGGGGAAGTGTTTACAAGTTGCTTATCTACTGAAGACCCCTATTGGATGATTACAAAAAGGGGAAGAAGATTATAGAGATATGATTTGCAGCTTATCATATATGGTGGCATGATACAAAGGATATCTGATTAAGGGGAAGCTTGGAAGTTTTGTTTCATTCAGGGAGATGATTACATCTCAACTTCAGGGGAAGCTTTGGCTTTATGATGAAGTTCGTACACGACTTTGTTTGTTTTGTCATCATCAAATAGGGGAAGATTGTTGGGATTCTAAATTTGATGAGACAAAATAAATAAAAGAATGAAACAAAAGGATCAGAATCGTCATTAAAGAATTCTTCAAGCTGGTGGAGAATTATGAAGATTTGGTCAAAGATGTTAAAGATAATGATTAGGAAACATATTAATGTGATTTAAATAGTTTCCTTATCTATTGATTAGCTTCCTTTGTAAGCCTTAATATCCCTCTATATAAAGGGTATTAGGTGTGTAGGTTTAAGAATCCAGAAAAGTGTGTGTGTAAACTGGATCAATGTAGACATCTAGTATAGTGGTGGTGTAGCCCCAAGGATCTTTGATCCCTGTTAGATTGTAACCGTTCTAGAGTTGATCGTCTAGAATTGGGGCTTGATGGAAACATATGAATGGAAAACCTTGTTGAATATCTTTGTTCTTATTTCGCTTTGTTTTTATAACTTATGAACATTGATATTATCCTAGATAAAGGTCTAAACAACCTGAGCTTAAACGATCTTTAGATTCAACATGAGTTATTTGATGTTGTTCCAAAGAGTCATCAGTATTCTTCTTAGAATTATCTGGCTCTTTATCACAACCAATGGTAGGCTTGAAACTAGAATCCCTAGGACCATACTCATTTACCTCAAGTTCTTTAAATTCTTCAAGACCTGAATAAGATAAGTCTAAAGGTGTTGGTCTATAAAGAATCAAAGGATGAGGTGAGGGGACAGCATGATAACCTACTCCTTTCTTGCTTTTATCAGTTATCTGACTTTCTAACATTTCATTTAAGTCTTTAGCAGATTTATCAAACTTTGCGATCTTAAAATCAAACCCCTTATTTTCTTGTTTAACCTTTTCAAGCTCAGTCCTAAGTAATCCCATCTAATATTCTTTGTGACCTACACTTCTTTTAAGTAGAGCAATTTCCTTAGAAAAAAGAACTTCATGTTCTCTATATTTTACAATTTGATCTTCTAAAGTTGCTAAACCTCTTTTGTATGTAGCTGCTTTAAAACCAGTACCATCTAATTTAACAAGCAAATCATCATACTGTTTCTTTAGAGCTTCATAGTTTGTCAGACAAGTTTTAGAGCAAGATTTGTCATTATTTACCTTAGAGTCTGAAAGAGCCATAGAAGCCATCTCTTCCTTGTGAATATAGAGTTTTTCTTGATGATATCTTCTAGATCAAAGTTTCTCAAAACACAGGCTCTGATACCACTTGTTGATCCCACGCCTTGATCGATTCTTTACCTTGTAAAGAGTATGTTACCTTGGATAAATCCAAAATAACAATAGTAGAAACTTTGTTTGTATATCTCTAGGATGTATCTCTATCTCTTAAGCATAAGCGTATCTTAAACCTTAACCTAGGATCTCCTTTTATACACCA
>BQNB010144267.1:2597-16879 GCA_026074375.1 Tanacetum coccineum
TTTCAAATCTCTATCTATGTTGTGCTAATACTTTATCTCTCAACTTAACATCAATTTTTAAAATCTTTATATCCTCCTCATAAATTGCCTCATTCTTTTTATAAACTTCTAGTCTTTCCTCTACTGATTCAAGACCAAATTTATAAGATGCTACATTTATCTGAGACTTTCTATAATCACTTGCCAACTTATCATATTGTTCTTTGAGAGTAGCATAAGCTTTAACACATGATTTAGAACAAGAATCTACCTCAGAATCTGAACTGGAAGAACTTCCTGAAGATGTATATGCGATTAATGCAAAGTTTGTAGGATGCTCTTCTTTAGCTTGGTAGCTCCAATCATACCCTCCAATTCCATATTGAGCAATCAAGGCATTTTCAGTGGGATTCTCTACTGAGATATTTCTTCTATTAATCTCTCTCCCTTTGTTTTCCTGATTCTTTGGAGCCCTACATTCTCTTGCAAAGTGTCAATTTTTATGACAATTGAAGCATTCCACCTTTGACCTGTCAAATCCAATTCTTTGATCATTTATGTCCAATTTCCTTCCTGTTCTTTTGATGAATCTTCTAGCTCTGATTGTCAACATGGCCATCTCCCATTGTAGATCCATTTCTTCTAGGTCGTCTGAATCAATTTGTTCTAGGTCCTCTTGAGCAAGTTGAGGAGAGTTGGGCTGACTTGCAAGGAAAGCATAGATCACAGCATCACTAAGATTATCCACAGATGTAGAGTTAACACTGTTACCTTGAGTATGAGCAGCACTAACTCCATACGTAGTGTTATTTGCTTCATTTGTGCTGCTGGTGCTGTTATTGCTGTTTGAAGACACAAAAGCCACATTTTGTGGATTTTGGCTTGTGTTTGATGATCCTGAAAGTTCAGGTTCATATATCTTCAAGTTGTTGTACAAGTCATCCAAACTTATGGTTTCTATCTCCTCTTTGTTCCTCCAAATCAAAGCATGAGTCTTCCATTCAGATGGAAGACTTCTCAACAGTTTTAACTTTATATCCTCTTGCTCAAGAACTTCACCTTGAACCTCCAACTGACCAATAAGTTTTTGCAACCTTTCAAAGGTTTGATCTAATGTTTCTGTACTTAATCCTCTAAAGTTCTCAAATTGTTGCTCGAGTAGTGTCTTCTAAGCCTTCTTGGATTCCTTGTTTCCTCCATACCTCTTCTTTATTGCTTCCATTAGCAATTTTTCATCTTTATATGAATGGAACTTCAGTTGATCCTTATTTGGGAGTGCTATCAACAGAGTTACTCTAGCTTTCATCTCATTCCTCCTGTCCTGCTTCTCTTCTGCAGAAGTAGGTTCATATATATGCTCAACTTCTCTAACAGTTCTCTTCAGCACTTTGTTACCATTCAGAATTACTTCCCAAAGGGAGTAATCAGTCATGAGAAAGTATTATTCTATCCTCATTAACCAGAGATCATATTCCCCTGGGTTGAGGATAGGAAGTCTTGCAGTCAGAGTAGTAGTAGTTCCTCCCTCCATCTTGAGAAATAGAATTAGTATATATATTGTTTTTTTCTTCTTATTCAAAGCTTCACAACAAGCTCTGATACCACTTGTTGATTTTGTTAAGACTCCTTAGATCGTTTATAACTCGAGATTGTTTAGATCTCATCTAGGATTAACAATAACAAAGTTCATAGAATATGTATAGCGGAATTAACATAAGAACAATGTAATTGTGACAAGGGTTTTCTTCATTATTATTCACTCCAAACCCTAAATTCTAGATGATCTATATAGAACGGTTACTCTAACTAGTAACAGGGTCAATTCGACCTTGAGGCTAAACCAACTATCATCTAGGCGTTTACAAAGACCATACGCCTAGAACACACACTTATTTAGTTGACTACATTTTTCTGTGCACACCTAAAACAATACGTCTATGATCTCTTTATATAAAGAGAGACCATAATACTTACAAAGGAATCTTTATTGAATTAGGAAACTAATAAATCAGCATTAATCTTCAACATTAATGTTTGACTAATCTTTATCTTCAACATTAATCTTGATCTTGTTTCCTTCTTTAGCATATCTTGTAGAATCCTCCATCATTTATAGAATTCCATAATGTCAAATTAGTCCCTCTTGTTTTATTCTTTTGTTCTTTTGTCTTATCAAATCTATAAATCCCAATAATCTTCCCTTATTTGATGATGACAAAACAAATAATGTTTTTGCACGAACTTCATCATAAAGCCTGATGAAATCAAAGCTTCCCCTAAAGTTGAGATCATGGATCTCCCTGAATGAAACAAACTTCCCCTTAATTCAGATTTCCTTTGTAACCTTGCCATGCCACCACACATAATAAGCTGCAAATCTCTGTAATCTTCTTCCCCTTTTTGTCATAATCCAATAGGGGTCTTGTGAAGATATGCAACTTGGATCTTTACAACTACAAACCATATATCACACTACCAATCCAGCCTTCTAATGACTCAAATTACCCTCCATGACGCATAATAAGAAAATTGAATTTAAGCAGTAGAAATTTAAACTAGCAGTAGTAATAATGACTTAGCAGTAGTAAATGAAAACCTTCCTCTCAAGTGGTGCATGAACATATCCTGATGGTTAAACATTTTGTCAATTAAGCTTCCCCTGAAACCAATATGTTAACCATCTCTTGAATCTTCAAATTCTGTAGGCTTTTTGTAATGATTACTGATGAAGTACACTTGATATACCAAACTTGAAACTGAAGTAAAATCCCCCAAATTTGTTACTTAAGCTTGCACTGTTGTAGATTGAAAAACGGTGTAGAGAATTTGTGCTGATCAAATCTCTAAAAACACATCACCTCTTGAATTTATCCACATCGACATCTTCGTGTGACACTGAGCACTACAACGTAACTCCTTTAAGTGATAGTTTACCAGGTCCTCAACCAACCACCCCTTGACCGCTGGAAACTAGATAAACCAAGTCCCAATCATAATTCGTATTCGTTCAAGCAAGTTATCATTGAAATCATGAAACCACCCAACCCCGATTTCAAGATAAAATAAGTAGACTCCTTCGTGAAACCTATTTCAATCTCAAATAAGTGATACCAAATAAACTCCGTAACCAATTCTTGTAATTAATCCCAAAACTAGACATTTAACCAAACATTCTTTTCTATCCGAGATTCAAACCATGTGTGTCATCCAACTTCGAACAAAACTAACAGTAGTATCTTTTAAGCACGAGCAGTAGTAACTACTAGTAACAAACCTAGCAGTAGTAACTAACCTGTTGTGTCCGAGAATTTCTTATCCAGCCGAGAACAAAAACTGTGTGTCATCCGATATCTTTAGTTGCAGCAACACTCTTCCACGATCCACTTGTGTCTTTAGAAAACAGAACCATTAAGAACCGGACCTTGCAACCTTCAACACCATCTTCAACTTTTCTGCAAAACCTTGTAGATCCTAGATCAAGAGCCACCAGGCTCTGATACCAATTGTGAAAACCTAAAGATCGTTGAATCATAAAAATTAGGGCTTTTATTCTTAATAAATTTCGGCAATTTTTCTTTATTTAGTAAAATTTTAGTTTACATTTTTAGGGATTTTAAAATTTGTCTACTTGTTCAATTGTCATTTATTTGTTACTTTTTAATAGCTTATCCAAAATATCTTTGTTCCATTCAAATCAGGATCCGAACCTAAAACGTGGTTTCAATTTCACTAGTCGTTGGGGAAACGACCCGGGTGATCATACTTGCCCGGTTAAACATACGTATATTATATATATTATATTATTTTTGTAAGTTTTAACTTTTTACCTTAGTTAAAGGTGAATAGTTGGAATTTACCTAAGTAGTATTTTTATTATATATTTTATAGGTACGTAAAACTACGAATCAGTTTTTGGCGCCGCTGCCGGGGACTAGTGTTTACGATTCCTACGTTTTGTGTTTGTTGATTTGGTTTGAAGATCCTTTCGTCCTCGAAAGTTTCATTCTTGTTTTAAAATTCAAAAATTCAAAAAAAAAATCATAAAATATAATACACACAACAAATTAGTAAGACAACAATAACATTACAAAGTTGTACCAAAGAGTATACACATAGCAAGAATTTACAACCTCTTAATGAAACGGGGGCAAATGAGTTAAGGGATGATATACGTACTCAATGTTGGTGATTCTATATTACTTAACTCTTTGTTAACTATTCCATAAATTACCTCAAAGGAAGAAAAGTATATTAATTGAGTTAACAAGTAATTTAAAACCCTTCGAAACAAAAGAATGTTTAATATGACATTGATTCATAAGTAGTTACATCAGTTAAAAAGAAGTAATTTACAAAATGAGCTAAAAAAACATCACGTGATCATATAAACACTCAATGTTAACTAATGGACGGTTAACATCTCACCGGCAACAGCCTCAAGATTAGTTTTTTTTACCAATACTCATTTCATAACAAGGCACGAATAAAAATAATTATCGTACAAAGATTCAAAGAGACCTGTAATAAAGCATTAGACCTAATAAAAATCTACCAATCTAATGCTAAATACACTAACGAATGAAAATGAATATACATAATCGATTAAGGCAAAATTTATTTTCATGCAACCAAATTAGATTTTGAAAAAAAGAAAAGTAAAGATTTGTTGTAAAGCCAATATAATTTTTGTATAATAAGATTAGATTTATATAAACCTAAAAACCACATTAACAATTAAGAATCTTATACTTATGATTCCAACGACATTCTCATCAGAATTAGGCGGAAATCAAAAGTTAAAGATAGACGAAACCAACCTATGTTTGAGCTATGAGATGTTGAATTGGCTTTAGTATTGTGAAAGGATTTAGGGTAGGGCATAATCTGTTTTCTTTATAAGAAAATAATGAGGGGGAAATCAAAGTTTTAGATAAGCGGGGAGAATGCATTTCAAAATTTTGGCTGAAAAAGTAGCAGGATATAATTTACCTTGATTTAATACATCTTAATTTTTTATTTGTACTTAAACCAAAGTGTAATTGGCTCAAGTCAAAGTGTCACATATGCGCTAGGGGTGAGCAGAAAAACCGAAATAACCGAATGAACTGAAAATTGAAACCGAATCGAATTTGCTAAAACCGAACCGAATCGAACTACAAATTCAGTTTTCAGGTTGGATATGAGTTTGACATTCTGAACCGAAAACCGAACCGAAAATCGAATTAATATAAATATATATATATAACTATTTTATAAAAGATCATTAAAATTTTATTCTAGTATAAAAACCACTTTTATGCTTGAAATAATATTTTTTTGCTAAATATCTATGTAATTTTTTAAATAAAAGGTGAAAATCGTTTATTCGAAACCGAACCGAAATCAAAAATTCAGTTTTTGGTTCGGTTCGGTTGAATTCTAGTTCGGTTTTCGGGTTGACCAAAAAAAATTTAACCAAACTAACCGAACAACCCGATAACCAAACCGATCAACACCCATAATATGCACGATCTCAACATTTTTCACTTTCACTTCTCTTTCACTCACACACAAGAAAACACCTTTTCTAGTCACGCAAATCAAAACCTCACTTTTGGTACCTACCATACTCAATTAAAACCAAGGTTATAAATGACGTGATGCGTGGCGTGGCGGCATACCTCAAGCCTAATGCCTTAGCGATCATGTCGAAGCCTTTGCGTTTTTAAGGCGTGGCTTAAGACTGCAAAAAATATGAAAGCATTTGTATATTTATATCATATTTCATATATATTGACTGTACACAAAAAACGTTGTACATAATGAATAAAGTTAAGAAACTATTCATACATCTAATCTTCTTCATTAAAAAAAATTATCGGAGTTGAATCTAAAAAACTTGCTACACATCACGCCTTAGCGCACCTTATCGCGCCTTATCACGCCTCATCTCACGTCACGTCTAGAGTTGACGCTTTGGTCCTAATTCGTAACGTAGAGACACGCCTCGCGTTCTAACGGACGCCTGGACACACCATTTAGAATCCTGATTAAAAACACAAACCATCAACACAAAATCTTTAAAAAACACAAAAACCATCATTTGGCGCAAACTAAATCTTCACATTTTGTTTTTTGACGGCCAAGGGAAGGGGTGTAGTGTGGGCACCGTGTTTAGCGCGAGGTACACACTTGCTTATACCTTACTATGTAAACTAGAACAAGGGTCACAGGGGGGGGGGGGGGTCGAGGGGGTTGAATAGTTTACAGGTTCGTTTTACGTTTTAAAAGTTAGCTTTCAAAATATTTAGATTCGAGTTGTATGTTTAACCAATTCACAATATGAACAAACAATATAACAATCTAAACTAAAGCTAAATAACAATGACAATAATATGAAGAGATAAGGAAAGAAACAATCAAACCAAGACTCCAAGATTTTATAGTGGTTCGGCTACGAAGCACATCTTCGCCATAATCCACTCCCCGAGTATCCTACTCGAGATTTTACTATGTCAACAAGCTCCTTTTAGGCGGAGAAAACCGTTTACACGTCGCTTACGTTATTTTGACACTAAGCTAAATGTCGAGTCCTAATATTAGCTAGAACCAATCTACCACTTCACAATCAATACACAATCACTAGATCTACACTATTGGATTTACACACAATCTGAATCACACAAATACACAAGTGATTACAATAGAAATTTGGTACTTAGAAGAAAAGATGAGAGATCTCTAAATAAAAATATGTTTCTTGACGAATACGAATGTTCTTCTCTTGCACTTGAATGAGAGGGAAAATATGAGAATAAGAGATTAGATCACTTGAAACAAGAGCTAAGAATGTTAGTGATCAAGAGATTTAGAGAGAAAAATAAGATTTTTAGAGAGAAAAAGTTATTTGAAAATTTCGTGCAAAGAGGTCTGATTTTCTGCAAGGAATGAAGCAGTATTTATAGGCAGGAAAATTCAACGGTCACTGGGGGCGGTCCCGGCGGTCCCAATATATAAGGGGGGCACCAGGTCTATAAGGGGGCCGCCCAGTAGACCACGCTCTCTTTTTTGTCTTTTTGTGGGGAATGTTGTATCTGGTATTGAGGGGGGGGGGGGAGGGGGGGGGGGGGGAAACCTTCCATTTACATTAGAGAACAAAATGAATTCAAATTTTAAGTTTTTAATAAAACTTTTTTTTTAATTAGAAAATATTTTGTATAATTAGTTTTTTGAAATTCTTTTGTAAAAATGTAATGGATAAGAGAAAAATATTTTCTTAATAACTAATCATGCTTAATGAGTTTTTTGTTCATACCTTAAGTATTACTAATCATAGAAATGAAAATTTTATGATAAATAATATGTAGACCGTTTCAACAATTTTATCGTAAAACCGTTTTTACATTTTGTATTATCAAAAACGTTTAGAGCACGAAAAATATAAATAACGTTTTTAGACACATCTTGTAATTAACAATCTCCCATTTTTTGATGAAATAAAATATAAAACTAAATTTATATAAAATTAATAGTTACACATTATTAATGAGTTTTGTTTCATTTCTCCCCCTTTTTGTTCGAAGTCAAAAGGAAATGATTAAACGAGTATTTTGTAGGAAGAAGAATCGACGATATCCAGAATCTCCCTTTCGATGTATGCTCCCCCTCCGCGTAATCGGGGCCCCAAGAATCGATCCTACTACAAAATTGTTTGCTACAAAACACAAAGTTAGAGGTAAAAGTGCAATACAATATCTTTTTAAATAACACCTTGCGAGACATCAATTCACCCAAAAGGGAGTTTCATTCAACAATTAAGAAACTCATACAATAAAAAATACAAGTAATACATTCATACGACATAAAATAAAAACATAATAAGGCATAGATCTACACTCGTAGATTCTTGAAGTATAGAATATGTCAGATCAAAAGATGGGTTGTTTATTAGTAGGTGAACTAGAGGGCTCAATTATGGTGAGGAGGTTGTTATTGAGGATGGAAATTGAGTGGGAGGACTAATGATGAGAGATTTGATACGATTAAGGTCATCTTTCAATGTATCAAATAGATTTCGGGTTTCCAAGCAACAATAACAAAATTCTGAATAAAAGTTTACTTGATCTAAAGAAGGTGGAGGGATATATGGTGAGGTAGGAGGTGAAGGATTTGTGGCTTTAATTGCTTGTGGAGGTTAATTGTCAAGCAGATTTGATAAGGTGACGAATTTCATTTTGTTTGAGTTAAGTTTTGTTGGAGTTGGTAAGAGGATGAGATAAGAGTTATCTTTGAGATAATGAGAAGGTAAGAGTAGTCCTATTTGGTGGAGGAGAAGGTGGTGAAGGAGGAAAACCATGTCTTTGTCTCTAAGGTTCGAGAATGGCCCTTTGGTATTTTCGTGAGTAGTCACGAGGAGATTTGCTAGAGGATGACATTGAGATCTTGATGAAAGTGTAAAGATTAGAAGGTAAAAAAAAAAAAAAAAAAAAAAAAAAAAAGAAAAAAAGAAGAGGTGATGAGATGGAGTAAGAATGTTATTCAATATATGGAGGAGTTTTAGGAAATGCATGGTATTTGAGAAGCACGAAATATTCCGTAAAAGTTTTTCTTCGTTTAGGAACAAGGCAAAATGGCGGGACCTATGGAGAAAAGTGGTCAAAGTTGCCAGAAAATAAGAGAACACAGGAAAATTTCTGGTCAACTTCCTGATGGCAGTCCCTTAAACCCATTAGACGATCCCATATGATATTATAGTGGGGCCCCCTCATTTTGGGGGCCGTTCTCACAGCGTCTTATGAAATTTTCAAAAGTTAATCGTTTTTCAGAATAACCTAAGTGGGTTGGAAGGATGATTGTGGCATTTCTATCTCTTCAAGAATCATATAATCTAGCTAAAAGAGAAGAGAAACTCATGCAATGGGGCCAAGTAGAAGCATAGAAATGACATAAATGTCCATAAAGTGTCATATAGCAAGCATGAAATAATAGTGACTAAGACAAGTTATACACGTACTAGAATAACTAATATAGAGGTTATTACATAGCAATAATAGTAGTACGTATGTCTAGCAATAATACTTAATAGAAATATCTTAAATGGAATTCGAGTCATTACTTGAGACTTCTTCAGAGGATATGGAGATAATTGCATAAAGATGAACTGGATGAATGGGCAAGGTTTCACATGATGGCCAATATGATATACTAATTTTGATTTTATATAATGTGGTTAATTCTGATGAGGTAATCATATAGATGATTTAGAATCATTCCATATGGCATTGGAGAGTTTGTTTATTTGTATATTTTAGAATTTAAAAAACCTTCTTCGTTTGGGTTAGAAAATAAGCAAAGTTGAAGGGAGTACTTGTTTGAATGCAATACATCATGTGACATGATGATGCAGGGAGAAAATTTAAGTTATTTTGAGTGCCAAAGACATTATCTTGAATGATTTCATCCAAGATCTCATGTCAAGAAGAAGTTCTTCTTTGAGAATTTTTGTTAGGAAAGATGTTTTGTCCAGTTGTTTGATTGCGATTGAATAATTTCATTTGGTTGTTGTAATGTGTAATTGGTAAGAGTGATGTTTTTGATTCTTGATTGATCTCAAAGATCGAGAGATGAAACCTCAGAGTAAGAACATCTCCTTCACATGGAATGGAAAGATTGAGGCAAAAGACTCTAATGATATTTGAATGTTCTATTAATGCCCAGAATTTCAAAAGATATTGTTAGGAACACGAAAGTGTCAGCGCTTCCATAAAAATAACAATCGATTTAGCTTCGCACTAAGTAATATTATTTAGAAACTACATAAGTTAGTTTTCTAAGCCCATGATAAACCCTGCAAGCAAAGCCCACGTGCCCATGTATAGGTAATTATACACTCTCCATGCATTGGAGAGGTGGTTGGTTGTTCTTTTTCTCACATACATAATATACATTCCATTTCCATTTACTTTCTCTCTCTAAGTTCATCCAACCCTTTCTCTTACTAGTTCTTGCTTAGATCAAAGATTACTATTATTATACAATGGTATCAGAGCCATGGAGTGGTGTGCTTAGTTATTGTGTTTGTTTTTTGTTCGTGAGTTTTCCTTTAAAAAACGCATATTTTCTTTGATTTTTCTTGTTTTCTAAGCTTATATTACACACTAAAAGATCATCTACATAGGTAGATTTGATCTAGTATCTTTGGAGTATAGGGTGTTATTCTTAGATTCATAATGACAAAAATCTCCTTAGTTTTGGTCTTTTAGTGTTTTCATTACTTATATAAAGGTCAAAATCATGATTTTAAATTTTTTTTGCTTAAAAACCTAAGATTGTCTAACACATTTTTTTGTCCCTATAGGCTTAGTAACACTTTTGGTACAAAAAATTTCAGAAAACAATCGTCAAAAACGTGTCTTTTTTAGGTTTCTTTTTGTTTTGAAAAGTGGGTTTGAAAATTCAAACCACATCTATATAATTTTTAGTACTCTAACCGACTAAAAGGTTCAGTTTAAACCGATCAAAGTTTATCAATTCAAACCGATCTCACAAATTTCAGTGTAACTGATTCTAAAAAGTTTTAGTGTAAACCGTATCTTAATCGTTTTACAGTTTTAGCCGATATAGTTAAATTATCAGTGCGAGAACCGATCTAGTGTTTTCTAGTTTGAACCGATCTAGCAACTTCACAGTTCAACCAGATCTAATCACCTTTAATTGAAACCGATCTAATCATTTTCTAGTTCAAACCGATCTAGTTTTGTCCAGTGTTAACCGATCTAGATTTTTCCAGTGTAACCCGATCTAATATTGAACAGTGTTAATCGAACTAGTAAGATTCTTGTGCAAACCGATCTAGTTGTTTTTCAGTGTGAACCGAACTAGCTATATTTAGGGTTAACCGATCTAGATTGTTACAGTGTGAACCGATCTAATTAACTGCAGTGTGAACCGATATAGTTAACTTCATTGTGAACCAAACTAGTCAAGATTTATTAAAACCGAACCACTCAAATTTCAAAATTATACGTTTTTATCTCTTTGACTTGTAAATCCCGTGAAACATTAACTTGTTTTCTCGGTTTAGTCAAAAATTGTAAAATCCCGTGTTGTATCAAGAATTTAAACACTTAAAAGACAACACATCAAACACAATTACTTTCTATCACCGCTCGATCAAACGGTAATCATTGAACATACCAATTTATCAATGACGACTCTTACTAATAAGTCACTTCTCTCGGGTGGTGACAATAAACCACTGATGCTTGAAAAACATTTGTATGACTCATGGAAGAGCATAATGGAACTTTATATGATGAATATACCTCATGGTAGAATGATTCTTGCCTCTGTTGAAAAAGGTCCACTTGTTTGGCCAATAATTACAGTAGATGGTGTAACCAGACCAAATAAATATACTAAGTTAACTCCCGCAGAAACCATTCAAGCTGATTGTGACATTAAAGTAATAAACATCATTCTATAAGGCCTTCCAACTGAAATTTATGCTCTTGTCAGTCAACATCGTGTAGCCAAGGATATTTGGGAGAAAATCAGACTTCTCATGCAAGGAACGTCGTTAACGAAGCAAGAACGAGAGTGTAAGTTGTACGATGAATTTGATAAGTTTACATACAAGAAAGGAGAGTCTTTACACGAGTACTACTTAATATTCACTCTGCTACTCAATGATATGAATATTTATAAGATGCCACTGGAGCAATTTCAAGTCAATACCAAGTTCCTGAATACTCTTCCTGCTGAATGGAGCAAATTCGTTACTGATGTTAAGTTGGTCAAAGATTTGCATACTACTCACCAAATGACACAGTCTCCTTACCAATCTCATCAGCACTCTTACCAGAACTCTCAACAACAACAATTTGTCTCACCTTATCAATCTTCACAGTATTGATCACCTTCTGAATCTCAATAATACTCAATCAATCAATCATCAACACCTCATTCCATCACTTATCCCCCCAACAATTATCAAACCTCAGTTCACCACAACGTTTTCTCTCTATCAACATCCATTCCTCAAATAAAATACTCTTCCACAGTCAACCAACAATCTGAATTTTCCCAATTAGACTCTGGTCTAACTATACCAATCTTCAAGCACGGTGATGATCCAATTGATTTCATCAATCATGTCATGTCATTCTTGTCTGCTGTAGTCACTTCCTGCTATCCTACTATCAATAACCAGTCGAGGAACTCGTCAAACCCAAGGCAACAAGCCACCATTAATGATGGAAGAGTAATCGTACAACCAGTACATGGGAGACAAATTTCTTATGCTGCAGGTACTACAAGAACTTTCACTCCAAGAGCAAGTGGGAGTAACTCGAGGAAACAAAGGATTGTTACGTGTTACAACTGCAAAGGGGAAGGACACATGTCCAAACAATGCACTAAACTAAGAAGGAAACGGAATGATTCATGGTTTAAAGATAAAGTGTTGTTGGTTCAAGCTTAAGCAAGTGGAAAAATTCTACATGAGGAGGAACTTGCATTTTTGGCAGATCCAAGAATTCCAGAAGCTCAAGCCATACAGACGGTCACTACTCATAATGCGGCTTATCAAGCTGATGATTTGGATGCATATGACTCTGATTGTGATGAACTCAACACTGCCAAAGTTGCTCTCATGGCGAATTTATCTAATTATGGTTTAGATACTCTTGTTGAGGTACATAATCATGATAATGTGGATAATAATATGATTAATCAAGCTGTGCAGGTGATGCCGTCTTCTGAACAGTCAAATGTTGTGAATCATTCAGAGACTGAAATAACCAGTGATAGCAATATCATTCCTTATTCTTAGTATGTGATCTAATCACAACAAGCAGCTATTCAGAATTCTAACTCTTATGCACAACAAGATGCACTGATATTTTCATTGATTGAACAACTGAAAACCCAATGATACTTTAACTGCTGATAAATCTGGAAAATAAAAGTGTCAATGATACTTTAACTGCTGAGCTTAAAAGATATAAGGAACAAGTTAAAGTGTTGAATGAAGGACAAAATGTTGATTTAAAGAATAATGATACCATTTCAGATTCATGTGCACAGTCTGTAGAGATTGATCGTCTTAAACAAACTCTTTCTGAATATTTAAAAGAAAAAGAATCTTTAATACAAACAATTTCTCTTCTCAAAGATGATTTTAAGAAAGAAGAATCTAGGAACATTGATAGAGAGATTGCTTTAGAAAAAAAGGATCAAACAGCTAGATAATATTGTTTTTAAAAGAGATTAATCTGCACAAACAATTCACATGTTGACGAAACCTCAGTTTTTCTATGATCATACCACTAAACAAGCTCTAGGTTTTCAAAATCCTTTCTATCTGAAGAAAGCTCAGCAGTTGGAACCGAAGCTATATGTTGGTGATATTATTGAGAAAACTAATCCCATTGTGAATCCTGACTCTGAAGAGACCTTAATTCTTGTTGAAGAGAGTCGTTCAAAAATGATTTTAAAACAAAAGGATCCTATAATGTTAGAAAAGAAAGTTAATACTACACCAGTCGATTATGCTGTTCTTAATCAACTTTCTTAAGATTTTGAAAAATGATTTGTTCCACAAACTGAATTATCTGCTGAACAAGCCTTTTGGTCTCAGAATTCGGTGAATTCTCCAGAACCTATTCTTTCTAGTAGACCCACCATAGTTGAGGTTCCAAAAGAACTTCCTAAAGTCAGCATGGTAAATATAAGTTTGAAGAAACTTAAACACCATCTTGCTGGTTTTGACATGGTTGTCAAAGAAAGAACCACATCCACAGCTATCACTGAGGGTTCGTGGGGGGGTCAAACATACAAAAGCTTATTTTAGGGATGAAATAATTCCATTTGTAAAAGCTCTGAAGTACTTGTTTAACTCATTCAATCAATATTTGGTTGATGAACTTTCAGAAGTCCAAAATGTCTTTCACCAAATGGAACAGGCTGTGGAACAATATCGTTTAGAATCCAAAACATTTAAAGTTAAAATGAATCAAGTTTTGAACAAAAACGAACGACTCTTGGAACAAGTGTTGAGCAAAGATATTGTGAACATTATTGTGAATTCTTCTGTAGATAATGCTTCTGTAAATGTGCATGAATGTGAAAAGTGTCTCAAACTTGAGACTGAGCTTCTGAACAAAAAGGATTTCGTTGAAAAGATTTATGATAAACTGTTCAAAAGTTTTACCACTCTTGAAAAATATTGCATCTCTTTAGAAGTTGATACTCAACTTAATCAGGAAACTTTTCAAAGGGACAATTCTGTTTCAAATCAAAGTGCTTCAAGTTTTGATCAATTT
>BQNB010144268.1:0-13055 GCA_026074375.1 Tanacetum coccineum
TTTATAAATCAATATAATTTGATTGAAACATGTTTAAAGATCATTCTATAAAGCAAAAGTGTGTAAACTTAAATCACTTAACACTTATGCAAATAAAAATGCACATTCAACTGCTTTATATAAGTTTAGGTAAGATAAATAAGTGTATTTATATAGACTAAACTTAAAAGAGTTATCATTTAGTTGTTTAAAAAAACTAGTAATAACAAAAAAATAATAGTGTACTTATTACATATAGAAGATGGAAGTAAAAAAGAAAAACGCATGTTCAAAAAAAAGTAAAAGAAAACACATCCCACATAAAAAGAAAGAAGAAAGAAAGAAAAATAAAGAGCCTATAAAACAAAGTATAAGAATAATTAAAAGATTTACCTTCAAGTAAATATGTAGCTTAGAAAAAAAATATTAAGATACAACTTTAATCTTGATAATACTAAAAAAATACATATATAAAACTTTAAAATAAAATGAGCTTAAAAACTTATATATTAAGTGTTGGCTTGTTAAGCTCGAGTAGCTCGTTTGGCTCGTTAAGCTCGACTAGCTCGTTCGGCTCGTGATATTTAAACGAGTTTTCGAACGAGCCGAGCCAAATATTAGTTTTCAAAGCCTGGCTCGTCAAACTAATCGAGCACTAATATTTGTTCGAGATCGACTCGAGCTCATGAGTATTAAGCTCGAGCTCGAGTAAAACGAACTCGAGTTCGAATAGCTCGTTAAAAGCTCGGATCGTTTACACCTTTAGTTGACACAACGGAAACTTAGGATGATATTGCATTTAAGGTTCGTATGCTTTGACTTAGGGGGTTTCTGACTTATAGTATGTGCACGTGTGTGTGTATCTACAATAATACATATTCCTATATTGTCCTTTTTGTCCATCTTTCTCTTCTCGAGGTTATTTACTCTCCTCTATGTATTATTTTAAAAATATCAAGTTTAAGTATTATATATTATATATATAATCAAAACAAAAGTAATACGAGGTCGTTTCTAAAGCATTGCTACATTAGCGCTATAGTACCGATTATTTAGGCTAATTTCGGCCCAAAGGTTTTGCTCCAAATCCAGTGCGTTTTTCCCCTTTGCTACTGTTCATCAAGTTAGTCCAAAAAAAGGTGGCCCTATATGAAGGAAAAAAATCACTGTTGGACTAAAATAGGAAAAAAAACCGAAACGTACCCTCCATTTTTAACTATTTACGACTTTTTTATGCAATAAACTATATTTATTAAATATACAACACATGTCTACCGATATATTCAAATTAAAAACCACCCCGGGAAAGATCTACGAATTGCGAACAAAACAAGCCTAATATTGTAATGGTTCTGACATACGTATAATTTATAAAAAATGCTGAATTAAAAAATATATATAATAATGCGGAACATACAAGCAGGCAATATAAAAAAAAGTCGAATACAAGTCAGCCCCGTTGCAACGCACGGACACATTCCTACTCAACATTAATTCAAAATCAATTCAAAAAAAATTACGCCCCGCCTTGGGCCAACCCATTTAATTTTTTCTTTCCCTCTTTTTTACTTAGTCAACATTGATGACGCGAGTATAATAACATGGAACATACAAGTAGGCAATATAAAAAAAAGCCAAATACAAGTCAGGCCCGTTGCAACGTGCGGGCACATTCCTACTCATATTCGTTCAACAGCGATTGAAAAAAATTATGGCCTATCGCAGCACGCGGGGTATTTCTCTTGATTAAAAAAACCGGAAAATAAAAATAAAAACAAAAAAAACCTAAAAAAATAATTGTCGACACCAATTAAAAAAAACCCACCTCTCACCAACGGAAACACACCCGCCCCATAGCAACGCGCGAGTACTTTTGCTTGTTTAGCCTTAAACGTTAATTCGTAGCCTTTTCTAGCATATATACCTAGCCAAGAGAAGATGGGGAAAAATAACAAGTGTAAAACAAAATGGAAAGATAATAGTAAATAGCTGTTATACTTTTGTCAATAACATTAATATATTTTAAAAATGAGCAATTTTCTATATACTTAAAAGAAATACTTATAATTTTATCACATGCTTTAAAAGCATTATATAGATACATTGAAAACTTGTCATTTAAATAAATATGAAATTATGAAATTTATTTTGAATATATATGAAATTATCCTTTTAAAAATATTTACATGATTATTGAACGGCAAAAACAAAACTAATAAACACAAGCATGTAAAAGAGAAAGAAGTAACGAATAAACACGAGAATTACAAGAGAACAATCAAAATACCTTTATTTTTTTTTTGAACGGCAAAGATGAAATATATATAAAAAGAGTCTAGCAAGACGCTAGAAACTTAGTCAACAAAAAGAATTACATAACATCAAAAAATGGTAAAATCCCGAGACTTTAACTGTGAGGGAATCAAAAGGGATGAAAAAACTTTTGACACGAAGGCCGACGGATTAGTTTTCACTTCGGCAAAAGAAAAACTCCCCATCCCGGAGGCCGAGCCACCGGTTTTCACTTCGGGATGGATTTTGATGAAACCCCAAACAAGTCTCGAGAGAAGGATGAAAAGAAGAACCATCCTCAAAACCGACGAAAAAAAAAAAAAAAAAGAAAAAAAGAATCATGCCAAACGAAAAAACTTTGCCGTACAGGTACGCCAACCCCAACGAACTTGAAACGCCAAGCTTCAGGAAAAAACAAAAGCGCTCTAACCATTGCCATTACGCGTGATCGAAAGGGGATACATAAGCCCAGTCATATCCAGATAACTTCATATGGTCCCTATTGTGAAGCCACGAAAATGAAGAGAAACGAACATTATAGAATAGATCACTTTTCCTCAACGGTTGAGAGTTAAACGTGACGCTATTTCGGTATCTCCAAAGCCACCAAAGAACCGAAGTAGTAATAACATAGAACCTGTGTTTTTCTCTTAGAAGCATGCCAAGAGATGATCCAATCATTGAAAGAATCCCAAACAAGCTTGAAAAAGAGGAATATCACACCCATTTAAAAAAGGGAAAACTTCCTCATATCGTAGCAATGTCGCATTCGAAGAAAACATGATTAGCAGATTCAACATTGGCATTGCAAGAAGGACAAGAGATGACCGGAATATCCATACCACGCGAAGAGAGATTCAATCTATGAGGGAGTCGGTCCAAGGAAAGCCTCCACATAAACAAATTGACCTTCCGGGGGATAGATTTATCCCAAGTAGTAGCATGAGCAAGAGTGGGAAGGATATTTTGGTCAATCCTATAACGAGCATCCTTAACGGTAAAAGTACCATTAGGATCAAGACTCCAAGTACAAGTATCTTCATTGACATCAATATTTAGTTGACCGATCTCATTTAACATGTCACATAAATAGGCAAGATTTCTAACACCAAGATTGGTCAAAGACCAATTCCAAAACCATTGCCCATTATTAATACGGTCAATGATAAGAAAATCTTTGTCTTGATCAAGATGATAGAGCCGATTGTACCTTGTAAAAAGAGGAGTCTCGCCTACCAAATATCTCCAAATCTATACAGTGCCACAGTCTACTTTAATAACGAAAAGTGGTTAGATAAGATAATACATTACGATTGGAAAAATTGATTCCAACAATGTTAGCCAAATGGCCCTGAAAGCTACAACCCATTGTATCGAAACTCTTCTTGACCATGAGAAGCCTTGATGACCTGAACCAAAGGCGTTTTGGGGAAGAAAGAAACCTCAACGCCATTATTTGAGAAGAGCAAGGTTTAAAAGCTTTAAGACCTGCCAATGTTTAACCCTCCTTTATCGAAAGAATTAAGAATGATTGGCCATTTGACCCAAGCCATTTTGTTTTTATCTTTATTACCACCCCAAAAAAATTAGCCCGAATTCTTTCCAGGTCTTGAAGGACCGATTCGGGTGCTCTGAAAATCGATAGATAGTAGATACCAAGACTACCAAGCACAGACTTGATAAGAGTCAGACGACCCCCAATCGGAAAATAGAAGATTAGCTTTCCAAGAGGAAAGCCTCATATGAAAACGATCAACAAGCGTCTTCCAGCTAGCAATAGACTTCATATTGGAACCAATGGGGAGACCAAGGTAATTGAAAGGGATATCACCTGCCATACAACCAGCATTGCTAGCCATACTTAAAACTTCATCTTTATTAACCCCAATACCATAAATATTAGACTTGTGAATATTAATCTTGAGACCGACGGCTAGATAGAAATCATGGAGGAACACGAATGATATTATCTATGGTCTTTAGTATTCAATCCGTATTAATATCACATCATCTACATATAAAAGATGGGAAACATTGATAGTAGAATCTTAATAATAACAACGAGTAATCAACATTTCCACTGCTTCCCAAAAGCATTATGGAGACCTTCCATAACCAAGATGAAAAGGAAAGAGATAGAGGATCTCCTTGCTAAGACCACGCCTTAATGAAACTTCAACGTAGGCTACCATTAATAAGAAATAGAAGCTCCTCGAAGAATTGAGACAAGCATTAACCAAGAGCACATTTATTACCAAATCAAAACTGTCAAGAATGTGAATCAAGTAATTTCAGCTTATGGAATCAAAAGTCTTTCAAAGTCCACTTTAAAAATGAGGAGCTTCTTTTTTCATTTTTTATACCACTCAATGATTTCGCTTAGAATAACGGGGCCATCAAGAATTTGACGACCAGCAATAAACGCCGACTGTTCCTTGCTAACAATCTTGTCAATCACTTTAGATAAACGGTTAGCTAAAATCTTGGCAATGATCTTATAGTGTATACCAATAAGCGAAATAGGGCGAAAGTCAGTGATTAAGGTAGGGTTGTTGACCTTTGGGATAAGGGTGAAAAACGAAGAATTAACACCATTAGGCATAACACAAGAAGCAAAGAATAAGTTAACAAAATCATATAGATCCTTCTGAATAGTGCCCCAATACTTCTTCACAAACGCAAAAGAGTAACCATCCGGGCCCGGAGCTTACTACCTTCCACAATCCCATAACGGCTTCTTTAATTTCCCTCAAGTTAACCTGTCTTTCAAGAGTTTCTCGATCCATGCATTATGGGAATAGAAAAATGAGGAAGGTTAGAGAACAATAACTGTGAATCTGTGAGCTTGGAATTTCCTTTATAGAAATTTGAAGGAAGGCATCCTTGAGCAAACAGGGTTCCGTGATCCAATTTTCCCTTCAACCATAATCCATTGGATCATCTGATTCCGCCTTTTTTGGGTTGATGAGCCATGGAAGAATTTGGAATTTTCATCCCCTTCTATATCCCATTTGACATGAGCTTTTTGAATAATATCCATTGAAGCAAACTTATCGATCTTTTCAATTTCTTGAAGAAGGATGAGGCGGTGATCATTGTCGGAAGGCATAGCGGATCCCTCATCAATCCTTTTCTCAATTGAATTAATTTCCTCAAGAGCCACGGTTTTTTTGTTTCTTTCCAACGTCTTGATGTTGTTGCTCCATTGTTTGATCTTATCCTTGAGGCGGCGAAACTTTTCATGACATTTGAGATTAGAATCAAGCAATTCCCATTCCTCTTTAATGAGGTTATCAAAACCATCTCTCAGAAGCCATGAGTTATACAATTTGAACGGAGTAGGACCAAAATCAGTTTTGTCAATATGAAGAAGGATAGGGTTATGATCAGACCATAACCTATCGAGAGCAGTAATCCGAACATCTGGGAGCCGAATAGTCACATCTTCTGAAATAAGGAAGCGATCAAATTTACTAAGCTTAGTACCTTTATTCATCCAAGTAAAATGATCAGCTTCAATACTATTCAAAGTAGTACCAAACCTTTCTTGTGCGTTTCTGACAGCATTCATGTCTCCAAACATAATATAGGAGCCATTATGGTGATGCATGAAGTCTGTGAGTCTATTCCATAAGGCAAGTTTAGAAACATGATCTTGTGGGCCGTAAATATTCACCATGAAACAGTCTCCCACTACATTCTTCCAATTCCCTTTGATAATAATAAACGAGTCGTCACACCAAATAGAATTCTTAGAGAACATATTGGGGTCCCATATAGAAATAAGACCACCTGAGAGACCACGAGCCATACTACAAGCATAATCAAAAGCATAGTTACCCCACATAGATTTAATTCGAAATAGCTCAAGACGAGTCATTTTTGATTCTTGAATCCCAAGAAAATGCACATTGTGTTTAAGGCAAAGGTCCTTTATCCACATGCGTTTTCTTCTTTTCCTCGTACCACAACTATTTATTGACAAAATATTCATTTTTGTCAACCAAGTGAATACGATTCCTTTGATCATTTTGTTTAGAGTTTTTTTACATCCTCTAACATCATAACCAAGTGATGAGCCCACATCAATGATTTGGTTGAGTTCACTTAAAAGGGAAAATCCTTTGATATCATTTTTTCTACGTCTTGCAAACGATGTAGAACAATTGCTAGATGATGAAAAGCTCTTTTTCATGAACTCAAATCCGGAGGTCTACTTTAAATCCGAAGAATTATCCTTTGTTTCTGAATTAGTGGAATTAAAATTGGTGTCTTCTTCTATTTTTTTCTTTGGGGAGTCGATTGAATACCTATTTTCACCATCTTTTTTGTCCCCTTCGGTACCCAGTTCATTGTCAAAAGCTTGTTCATCCATATTGTTGAGTTTTGTTTGGAGTATTTCAAAATCATCAATCGGTTGCTCGTCGTTTGATTCAGATACATGATCCACCTCCTTTAAATCATGGTTGGAGGAAATGTCATTGTAGTCATCTTTTATTTTTGTACTCCATGATCCAATTTCTTGGACCGAAACCTCAAAAGACTCATTCTTGATGTCGACTTGAACAGTTTCCGAGATGAGTTGATGTGATTTGGTAGATATGCAAAGTCTACCCGAACTCAATGCTGTGGATTCTTCCTTCTCAAAGAACAAGAATTTCCCAAAGCTACTTGCAATCTTTTTGTAAGCCATTGAGCCCCAAGCACATAAAGGTAAACCACTCACCTCAATCCAAAGAATTCGTTCGTCAATTTTAAAATTAGGCATGGGAGCCCTTTTAATCGAATACAACCTTTTAAGACTTTCATTCTCTTGGAATTTAGAGCAAGACATAGATGAGGGAAATTGTATCCAAATCCAGTATCCGCCAACATGATGAATATTAAGATCTAAGAAGCCTTCATTCCTACAAATGACATACATGTTTTCCATGGAATCGATGTCTTTCAATTTCACAAGTAGGATTGTATCCGTGTTTTCCACATTAATGGTTTCTTGTTCCGTGAGTGTGATGGTGCGTTTTTGGATGGGTTTTGTTTCGTTGGAGGTTGATATGGGAACATATTTGAGGGTCGAGGAGTATGAGGGTTTTGGTTGGTGTGTTTTGATTTCTGGAGGTTTATTATTTGTGGCGATGTTGTTAAGAGATGGGAAGGCGTTATGGTTATTGGCGGTAGTGAAAGCGTTGGTAGGTTTTGGTTGGGATTGAGTATATTTTGGTGCTAGGGTTTTTGTGTTGGGATGTTGGTTTAAAGCTAAGGTGATGTAAAGATGAAAACTACCAATCCATATATTCGACATAGAATTCACAATAGAATTTGCATCCTTAACACCAAGGAATTTAATAAAACCAAAGCGTTTACCTCTTTTAGATAATTTATTAGCGATGAAAGCGTCAACCAAACGACCATGAGAAGCACACACATTTCATAATCCTTTTGATGTTAATGCCGGAGGCATATTGGTGACATAAAAGGATGTTGCAATGTTCTCCAAATCCTTATGATAAGGATTTCCAATTGGTTTTGATTTCTTGTTCCGAGTTATCCATGTCCAACCATTTTGATCCGTATTGACGAATTGTTTTCCCATGAAGAAGAAAATTGATTAGGATTTTTGAAGATTAGGGGTTTTTTTTATTGAATAAAAAACAATACACGAGTTAGCACACACATTGCTAGGAAAAACTAACGTATTGTATTTTTTCTATTTAATATCAAGTCAAAGACTAACTCATACTAAAAATAACATAACATTTACTTTGCAGATACGTTAGGTTACCCGCAGTGGTCTGTCGACCGGCCGAGTCGCCGCCACGCGAGGCAAAGGTCCCAATCGGTCGGTCTTCTGCAAAAGAAAAGAATCCGTAGTAGTAAGGACCGAATATTTCGTATCAAAAAGTAAAGGGAAAATTCCTTATTTGGGCCAAAAGTACAAGTGCTCTCGGTTGTATGTGCCCCGAATATTTTCTGTTTTCAAAATATCCAGGGCGACTTAAAAAACTTGGGCGACTTCATGGAAAAAGCGACACGTGTCCTGGGCGACCTAAAAAACCTGGGCGACTGGGCCCACTTGGGGCACTTGTCGAAATTTGCGTGAAAGTATCCCAAAAAAATGAAAGTCTCCCACAAAAATTAGGTCGCCCTGGGTAAATTGGGAATCAAAAAACTTTAAGGGCATTTAACACCCACACATGTGTACCGGTGAGGCAAATAAAGAATTTCCCCAAGTAAATGCACCCTATTTTCAAACAATATCCACCTGTTGTATTTTATAAAAAAAACTTTTTAAACTTTTAAAACTTAAACTCTTTAACACTATAAATACTTCATTCATTTTATCATTTTACACACAAATTTAAACCATTTTTCTATTATACTTCTCATCTTTATTTACAGTGTCTATTGGTTCGAATTCAGTTTCAAAACGTCGTCAAAAGGCTAAAACGACTGATAACTAGGTATGGACAACAACGGAAAAGATCGCATTGTGTAAAGTTTGGTGTGAAGTGTCGGAAAACAGAGAAGACGCAATGATGAGGGGGCTTTGGTCGGAGGTTGTTGCTTACTTTGAGAACAAAATGGGGGAGAAGATCTGAGGATACGATGACCTCATCGCAAAATGAAAAAATTCGATTTGTCTTAGAATTGATGTATTTAGTGTCGTTTACGATAGTGTCCAACAGATGAACGAGAGCGGGTCATTTAACCTCGCTGTGTTTCGAAACACGTTAGCGGAGTATGAAACGCAGTACGACCATGCCTTTACATTGGAGTCATGTTGAAGAATTTTGGAAGATTTTGTTGTTTGGACAAGAATTGAGATGTCTTTATTCTAGAAAGATAATAATTAATTTTAGTTTAAGTTTTTAACTATTATTGTAATATTTTTTAATTTTATTTGAATTATTATGTAATGTTTTTTTATTATTAATGCGTGCTGTTTATTATAGAAAGCTAATCCAATTGTTGTAATTTTTAGGTTGTGAAGTTTTTTTAAAACTATTGTATGTAATATTTTATTTTTAATTTTATTTGAATATTATGTAAGGTGTTTTTAGTTATTTAATAAAGTCTAATTTTGTTGTTTTTTGTTTAAAAGGTTATTTAATGAAAAAGAAAAATAAAAAATAGGATGCTCAGGATACGTGCTCTTACTGTGCCTTTCGAAAAAATCGTCTTTTTTTCTTTTGTCCACTGTAGGTTGCTATTTGCAAGAGTCAAGAGATAGGAAAGTTGAAGTGAGTAAGGTAACATGAAAATGTAAAAAGGTTGTGTTTGAGGTCACTATTCACTAATGTTGAAGTACCCGTTAAATTTCTTAGCGATTTAAAAAAACGCTAGAGGTACAGAGAAATTGAACATTTAATGAACCGGGGTTGAGTTTTTTGCTGAGGTAGTTTTTTTTTGAGGTTTTTAATGCCTATGAAATATTGGGATTTCACATGTGTTTTCGGTTATTGATACACATGAAAAAAAACATAATATCGATGGAAACAAAAACATAATATGCTAAATATCAGGTTCTCTAAAGGGTGATTTGCCATCACGTAGGTTTGGTTCCGAGATTTTTCAACCATATAAAATAGGTAAGTAGTGCACGTACTATAAATGAAACATTTGACATTAACAAAGTTAGGTCCATTTCCTTTGCATTGGCCATAGTCAATCATCTATGATTGTACGTGTCGAAATGCATATCAGTATGTCGTTTATCAATAAGTTAGAAGAACACACCAAAATGAACTCAATCAACCGAACAAAGAGAGCAACCTAGAACGTAACATAACACTACATTCGACTTGCATCTATAATAATGATGGATCTACACACAAATGAACCTAAGAGAGATGGGTACAGGGCGTTAAAGCCCCGTCAAAACAAAAAAAAAACGCCTTATGGCGTTGCCGTAATGCACCACCCACGGCGCCGTTGGCACGCCGTAGGGTTTTTTTCCAATACAATCGCTGATGTCGTTCGTTTTTTCTAATTGTAATGTTGGTAAAGTTAAAAAAACGGCTATAAAATTTAACTCTCTCAATTTTCACCTCTAAATACCCACTTTTAAGTTAAAATTTTCAAACATTTTAAACTTTCACATACATTTTCATCTACTCTTTCACTCTCCCATTTTCAGACTCTTTTAACTTCTATTTTGTGGTTTGTTCTCTCTCACATACCGTCGAAGAAATCAAAGCGTATGTTTAGAAACAATATGATGAAGACGATGCTACTCGTCAAGAAGTTATTATCGGCGTAACCAGCCTGTTTGACCAAGCAAGGGCGGCAAAAGAATATTTGAGGAAACAATATGCGGAATGCAAAGACATTTAACTAGAAAGACGTGCTGTGATTGACAAATTTTTGGACGATGAAGGCTGGATAAATTGCGAGATTAAGGATAAGTTGTGGAAGTGTGTGCAAGAAATACAAGGTAATGTCAGTCACAAAATCCGTTGGATGCACAAAGAAAACAAATAGGACGATTTGTGTTTTCGTATCGTAATTTGTACTTTTTATTTGAATGTCACATTTTATTATGTATTATAATTTTATTTTTATTTGAATAAAATGTGTTTGTTTTAAATTTAAATAAAAAAATAAAGGACCAACGACATGTTATTGGTTTTTTGTTGGAAATGGTGTTTTATTTATTGGTGTGTTATTCGAGGGATACTGAGTTGGCGTTAACATAGAGTATATACGACATGTTATTCGTACCTAGTGCTCCCAGCACTCTAAGAGCCAATGTAAACAGCGTTTACATAAAGAAATTACTCTAAAGATCAATTCACTTCTATTGTCACGGCTAGATCAAGTAAACCGCAATCGAGTTACTCACCTTTTCCGAATTAACTCTAAGTAGTTATATTAAACCTGTTGTGACTCCAAGCTGAGGTCCATGTAGTTCAACGTCAAATAATGTACTTAAGGGTCCGTTCGTGTTTTTAGTGACATACTTAGGATCAAGTGAGAATTGGTTTCTTGTTTTGTTTTGGATTAGTATATTAGAATGTCCTTCTCAAGTGTGTGTCAAACATGATACATCATGGTTCACCATCCACAAATAGTTAAATGTATGAGACAACTTTTTTCTTGTTTAATGATAAAAATAAACTTAAGGGTCCGTTTAGTATCATACCTTAGGATCAAGGGAATTGAGTCAAAGTAAAAAAATTTGTTTGGTTTATGTTTATGGGTTTTTAAATAGTATCTCACACCCTCATTTGAGAGTTTACACAAACCCCACCAAGGTACCTACCTTTCATAAAACATGTGGGACTGCATTTGAATTCTCTCACATTCTTTTTTTAATTTTACTTTTTATATAATATATTTAATTTAAATTTATTTTAAAATTCATTTAAAAAATCTACTTTCTCTCATATAAATCTTACATCAAATCTAAATCCTATATTAAATTCAAAATCAAATCCAACCCCACTTCAAACAAACACACCTTAAGTGGTAAAGAAAACTTGGACTTAGACTTGGACAAACTTTTGTCTCCATTGAATTGAGGCTTGGTATTCTATTAAAGCATACTTGCCCACTTAAAGTTGAATGGATCTAGATATTCACTTCATGTTTGATATTTAGTTGTTAGGATACAAAAGTCTGACTAAAGAGAAGATTAGATGTGAATAAGCGTTAATATTATGTGAGTTAGAATCGCTCAGGTCAATTTAGCTGTACAACTTAGGAGGCGTTTGGTATGAGTAATTGGATTTTGGATTTTAGCTTTAAAGCAAAAAAAATTATTTGGTGTGATTGTAACAACTCACATTTTCACACCTTTTTACTTCAATGAACATCTAATTATTTATTATAAACTTTAACGCGTTCACTTTAATTTCCAACGTTAAGTTAAATCGCGTAAGCTAAAAATTTTCATTCAATGTAAACGGGCATCAAACGATTAAACGTTTACATCAAGCAAGTGTTAAGTAATTATTTTGAGGATAATTATTGACTTTGTTCATTGTATTTTTATTGGTTACGTAAAGTGTTTACGTTTCGCGATAAAATGCGTTTAGGCATTCCCGAAACCACCAAAACTTTTCTACGCTTCAACAAATACTCACAATTGTACCCAATACCCAAAATTTACAAAATAATATCATATATATCAATATGTGGCCGGATTTGGTGATAAAGATCAAAGAAATATCATAAAAATCTAGCAACTTGATTTTGTATAACACATTTCATTAAAACATAAGGACTTTCACAAGAAACGACCATGCCTTAACCATAAGACTTCCCATGAAACCCTCATCTTGTCTTGGACTTCCATGTACACTTTTTGACTAGTCTTTGAATATATATTGCAAGTAACTAGATATTATACACATACATATCCATTTCATAAGGTGAAAACAACATAAAACCTCTCCTTGTGCCCTTATAGCCCACGACTCAAACCAAACTCACACCAAATCCATACAAAATTTTACTTACAATATTTACACACATTCCTACATGATATCTAAGATGTCCCAAGGTGGTTAGAAGGATTGGTTTAGGCATTTACAAGGGTTAAGCAAGGATAAAGCAAGATTAGGGTTTTGGTTGAGATTAGGGTTTTCAAGTCTTGCAAGTTAGGGTTTGGTTGTTGAACAAGGGTTTAGATCTTGTTGTTCATCACCACTCATCATATTAAGGTCATCTAAAACTATTTATGTCTTTAAATTTATGATTTTATATATATATATAAGTTCTATGTAGCAAATCACCATTTAGGAAATGTTTTAACTTGTAAAATGGGTTTTTACTTGTGATCA
>BQNB010144269.1:0-16878 GCA_026074375.1 Tanacetum coccineum
TCAAACCCTTATTAACAATACCTCCTTACTTGTTTTAAAATAACAATTACCCAAAACCTCAATTTGGGTACATGAACCCTATTACATAAGACAAAACATAATAAGGATTTATATAACCTAATTACATACCCTTCATCATTACTTAACATCATATGATCATTCTTTGATCATATGATGAAATCTTCAATTACCATATTCTCTTATAACATTAATTGGACTCAAACCCTTATTAACAATACATCCTTACTTGTTTTAAAATAACAATTACCCAAAACCTCAATTTGGGTACATGAACCCTAACCCTTAATTCTTCAGTTAATTCAGTTAGGATTACTTACTTGATGTAGGATCATTACTAGGGCTTATTTCTTGAATTAGAACTTAATCTCTACACTTGATCATTAGTACCTCCATATTTTCCCTCATTTTTCTCTCTATGGCTCGACACACATACCAGACACCAAACACCTTTAGAAGATTATGGAATATTAGTTGGCACTTTGTCCAATTAGCGCATTAGGTCCCTTAAGTCTTATTTCCCTTAATTTGGCCACATCAACTAATATAGCACATTATCACTTGGCAACTTTAGTCCTTTAAGTCATATTATTCTATAAATATAACACATTAATCTTTCTAAACCCATTTACGTATTATTTATACTTATAGTTTGAATATCGTGTTTGACTAACCAATCACGTGACGCTTTAAACTTATAAAAGTCATAGTCAAACGCATCCTATGGCATTATCGTGAATAAATACTTAAAAGCCAGTTTTGGGGTGTTACACATGCAGTAGCAATCGCTTCAGCACATAACAATAACAGAGTACAAGAAAAAAATAATATTGTTCTAGCAGCCTCCACTAACGTTCAGTTTTATTGTTCCACAACTCCATTTTGCTGAGGAGTTCTTACAGAAGTTGATGACATCAAATAACGTCTATTTTATAGCATCATTTATCCTATTTAATTAACCCATTTTATATAAGTATTGCAAAGAATTGTTGCTTAATCATTTGTATTTGAGAATTGCAGTAATTATGGAGTACTTGGTGAAGATTAGCTAAAAGGCACGCATTTTGGAGCATAAATGAAGAGTTCAAGAAAGTCTACTGATTTGACAACAAATACGCCGTATTATTCTAGACCTATACGACGTAGCCAAGATTTTGATGAATCAAAAGATCATTGCCAGACTTTGAAGAATATGTCGTATCCACATCAGTATATACGTCGTATATTATACTTTGGTCAAATATCAAGAAAAGCACACTTTTAGCCAATACTCCGTACCTAAGAAGCTCGATACGCCGTACACAAGATGTACAAAACACCGTACCGGAGTAGCCCAATACGTCGTACCCAAGATGTACAATACACCGTATCGGAGGTGCTCAAAACGCCGTATCCAGGAGGTCGGATACGTCGTATCCTTACAAGCTCAAGAAAATTCTGGAATATTTTATTCTTAGAGCCCACGCCAAGCAACCTCGATACGCCGTATTGAGTTCCAATACGCCGTATCGACCAATTTTCAGAGTCTATAAATACCAAAACCTAAATACGATTTTAGATATGCTTTTTACCACCAAGTCTGATTTTCAGAAGATCTATGAATCCATGAAGGTTCTATAAAGTGGTCTAATCGATTGGAAAACTCTTGTAATCTCTACACTCCACTATACGCGTTCGGTTAGCATTGTGTTTAATCGTTCATCTATGATTTCGTGTATTGTTACAATGACTATCGGCTAATACCTTTAGGTAATGTTTATGATAATATAATGTTTTGATTTGTCTTTATATCGATTGTTCTTTATTCGTTGCATGTTGATTATGTTTATCACTTCATACCTGTTTATATGCTTAATTATGTGTTTTCCCTATCATTCAACTGGGTCTAGTCCTACATATTTAATGCGCTGCAACTTCGGTGTTGTTTGGGCGTAGGCTAAGAGTCCGGGATAGAAACATATAATGCTTATTCATATAGCTAGAATAATAGGATCGCCAATAGAAACCCTGTTTTGATCTATGGTTAAGTGGATAGGTAGACTAAGCTGGTGACTTAGGATTACACATAACGTCTTGTTTCCATAGGTAGTTAAGTGGGTGTGGACTACTAGTATATGAATTCCATTAAGCAATAGATTGGTAAAGCCTCCATGAGCTAGGATTCAATATAACCACCAATATTGTTTCATTGATAGATTATAATCAACTGTGTGAGCTTTATGCGGGTTTAGGTTAATTATGACAGGATTAACTAGCGACAAACCTCGAGTCTAGGAAGAAGATCTACCTAACTTTGGAATGATATACCACCAACGAATTAATACAATCATTGCACGAATAGACAATCAATGGATATTATTAGATTAAACTGGCTAATACGTTTTCTACAGATTTGACTGCTTCCCAATCTTTTGTTAATCATTCGTGTGCGTTATTTGTCATCACCTTAGGATAATTAGAACTAAACTCGTGCCAGTCTCTCAGGCTGAAAACCCCCCCTTTGCATTAGTTTATGTTTAATTATATTTAATTAGAATAATTATGTTAGATTAGTACTAAACCTAGGTAAATAAAATACCAGTAGAATTAAGAGTTAACTTCCACTCTTAGTGATCGACACCCTACTTACCAACGAAGCTACATCTGATCGGGTACATTGCCCGTGAAAGTGTTGTTTTAGGTATAGTCGGCATAAAATAAATAGTAAAACTTGATACATAAATAATACCTACACGATGACACATCAGGCTCCAAGCAAAATACTACCACAATGTCTGCTACAGAAGCTGAATATATTGCTGCTTCAGAAGCTGCAATGGAAATTGCTTGGATTAAGAAGTTTATTTCAGGGCTTGGTATAGTACCAACAATAAACGAACCGATTAAGATGTTTTGCGACAATTCTGCCGCACTTCTTATTGCTAACGAACAGGGGTTCAGAAAGGCGCCAGACACTATCATAGAAGATACCATTATGTTCGCGAGTGTATTAAACTAGGCGAAATAAATCTTCTTAAAGTTCACACATATGACAATCTAGCTGATCCTTTTACGAAGACCGATTCATCCCGAAAGACTAGTCGAGTAATAGTATATATAAGTAATCACGTCGATATGAAAATTACTTTAGGAAAGGTAATAGTTTATCCTTCGGATGTCGTGTCCCAACGAGAGATGAATTTGAAAATCACGAAAAATGTTCCCAATTTAATGCTTGAATATCTTTTGGTTTTTTGGTTTTTAATTAAAACTAAAGATAGCGATAAACTAGATTATACTAATTAATAAGCAAGCTAATAAGATGAAAAATATGCTTGTCAAGTAATAGTGAATAAATTCTTAAGTGTGAAGTTTTAGATCATAATGACGAATTAATATCCGTCTAAATAATCGTTTTCTCAAATTGTTGGCTTAATATTGAAAACAACTTTTATCAAGATATTAATTACTAGTTTAATGCCTACTTAATCTTACGGCTTTTGCCCGTTCGACTAAATAAAACACTAAACTAAATAACTTTTGCAAATTATTAATCACTAATCACTTATTAAATTCCACACTTAATTCACTATTCACCAACTTACTTAAGAAGCATATAAAAATCTACTCGCTAAACATGGCAACTCAACTAATAATAAATAAGCAATTCTAAACAAAATAAGTTACTTTATTCTAAAATAATAGAAATGAAAAAGGAAAGAAGGTAGAACCGAATGGCGAGCCGATAATGAAAAGTAACCACTCGATCTTACAAACTTAATTAACAAATAATCTTATCACTTTTAAGCTTCTACTTCACTAATTAGCAAGTAAATGTGTCAACTTTATTTACTAATAACTTCCATAAAAACTAAAAAGATCAAAACTTTATCAATTTATCAATCTTATAAGACCCTTAAGCTTCGACCTTAGATGATGGAAGAATAAAATTAGAGATAAGACAAGAAAGCAAAATGTTAGGACAAATAAGCTATAAGCTAAGAGCTTTAATTCCAAAATATAAATTATTTTGAAATAGAAAAGCTAAAAGCTAGTAGATCTAGACTAATAAGCTATTTTAAAAACTTTTATAAAAACTAGATATATTTGAAAACTAAATTGAATAAGCTAGATCTAAAAATAAAACATGAAATAAGCTAATAAGCTATCAAAGCTATTCGAATAAGCTAATAAATAGCTTATTTGAATACTACACAATTATGAATAAGCTATAATAAGCTAGATCTATACTCTTAAAAAGCTCTTAATCAAATAAGCAAGTAGAATAGCTTATTCGAGACAAATAAGCTAGGAGATAAAGAGGATAAGCAAAAGAAAAATGAAAAGATAAGAAAAGAAGAAAAGAACAAGCAAATGTGCCGAAGCTTATTATGATATAAGCTAAGTATCAATTGAATAAGCTATATTGAGCTTATTCAAATAAGGTACAAAGCTAGAACAAAAATAAGCCATTATAAGCTTATTAATAAATAAGCCGAAAATTAAAGAAGATAAAATGAAAGAAAAGAAAGAAAGATAAGCAAAGACAATAAGCTAAAATTCAACCTTCATTTCATTAACAATAAGCTCAAAAGAGTTACAATAAGCTGATATAAGCTGAGAAATAAGCACTACAAATAAGCTATTACTTAAAAAACTACACTAATATTTGAGAAAAACTAAAACGAAAACTACACTAAAATCTAATCTAATGCCTCCAATCGTCTGCTGCTTGCATCATTTTATACTCAAAATAGGGTGAGGGCATAATCGTCAAATCATCGAGCCAACCAATCATAATCCAAGAAATAGGGGTAATTTGGTAATTTTTGCTGGTGAGGAAATTTCCATGAAGGTGCTCCATCGTCAATGATTGGCATCATTTTCATGGGATCCAACAACCTAGTACTGATAGAAAGAATAATCAGCCTAATCCTCCACTAGACATCCACCACGTGTCCTCTTTATTTGCGTTAATAAAACGCATACAAAATATACTCGTTCACATTTCCTTTTCAAAGTTATAACAGTTTTGAGAATAAGAGGATGCCACGTGTCAGATAGATATTCGCCAAGATAAGAGAAAGTGGAGATGCACATGATGTGCTTGATTTATTTAGATGGCACGTGAGGGTGACGTCAGCAACAACAATTCATTGTATAACTTCAGAGTTTGCAATTTTAGTTAATGGTCTTAGCTCATGTTGGGCCTAGAATTGGTGGGCTTGAGTTGGTGGCTGGGCTAGCTTGTAAATACATGGGCTGGCCCGGCCCATATTAATAGGTTACGGGCCGGCCCAATAAGCAATGAAGGCACTGTTGGACTCAAAATCTCGTGATCTTTCCAATCTTAACCGAAACGTATAAACGTCTTCATATCTTAACCGAAAGTCTTCGTTTTTTGCTTCGTTTTCAATCCTTTGTACCTGCAAGACATAATAACACAAAACAAACACATTTGCTATATAATTAAGTATATTTTAGTGTTTTTAGTCCGTTTTATAGTGTTTTTCGGGGTTATAAGGAAACACACATCAAATTTCCCCACACTAAGCCATTGCTGGTCCCACACGCAATGTTTATGAAACACGCCCAGAAAGAAACAATTTAATCCCCCCTTAACTTATGACCCCTCACAATCAAACAAGAACATAAAAGGTCCATTAAGAAGGTTCAAAAATCATTTATTTGTAAAGCTCCCCCGTTTTAACCACTTATTAATTAATAGAATAAAAACTCAGATACAATTTATTTAAAAGGGCTTTAAGAACGGGAGTTCGTCATCCTTGATTTTCACAATCCCTAAACTAAGCTTAAAATGAAATCACAGTTAAATATAAAATTAGATGCTAACACTACTCATAAAATGCAAATTGATGTTACCATTCAATAATAGATAAAAATTAAGATAAAAATTAAATAAAATTATTTAAAAGGCTTTAAGAATGGGAGTTCGTCATCCTTGATTTTCATAATCCCCTAATCAAGCTTAAAACGAAATCACAAATAAATATAAGATTAGATGCTAACACTACTCTTAAATGCTAATTGTGTAAACGCAACTACTTTTTGCTCCCTTATTCCTAAATCCTCTAAGGATTTTATTATTATTGGTGACAAATAAATTATGTCCTTATTATCATAAAGGTGCCCGGTTTAGACCATAATTAGTTTGAAATCATTTCCTAAAGAGACGATATGGTACGAATAAGGTTCACATTAAGGTTCTAATTTCGCATGATTTAGGGGTTATCCTATTTATTTCATCTGAAACAACTCAACTACAAGTCGAGAGACAAAGGCTTTATTTAGATAACCTCAGAGTCAAAATTTGGCTTTATTATTATTATTATTATTATTATTATTACTCCCATCCTTTAAAGGACTGCAAAATCGGGCGTCTTAACCGACAAGAAATAGTGGTCTTATTTCGGCTTCAGTTTATCACATTATTATTATTATTATTGTAGCCAAATTTCAAGTCCCGAGGTCTTTTAGCTTCTGAGACATCGGGCGTCTTAACCGACAAGACCAGGTAGCCTATTTCCCCACAACACTAACAGAACCTCGATGTGCACCTTACTTTCACCAGAAAGAATCTCTACGAAGGGATTTAAACTAAGAATCTCAAAAACCAAAGTAACTTTATTTATTTAACAATTATATAACGTTTATTAAGCGGGTGGGAGCAAAAAGCCACAATTAACCTCTATGAGCTCTAAAGAGATCCAACTACTCCACGCTTAGCATCTAACTTATATTTAACTCTATCATTTTTTGTTCTTTGCAAAATTTTAAAGTCTTGCAAACGCCTAGTCTCGAAAGCTAAGGGGAAAGCTAGAGTTTAATACTCGGTCAAGTCAAAATATCTTTAGTTCTACGAGCCTACTTATTCAAATAACTAAAAGTTTTTTTTAATATACATATAAAATAAAGCAATATTTAGGTTAAAACGTGGTTCCAAGGGACACAACAAGGCACATGTATGATCAATTTCGATAGAAATCCTTCTTGAGTTTTGTTGAATTGTATATCAGATTCGATCATATATGTAATCAAATCACACATTATTTTTACTCTGAACTTAGCCATTGCTGGTCCCACACGCAATGTATATAAAACACGCCCGGAAATAAATAATTAAAAACCCCTAACTTATGACCCCTCACAATCAAACAAAAATAGAAAATGTCCATTAAGAAGGGTTTAAAAATCATTTATTTCTAAAACGCCCCAGTTTTAACCACTTATTAAAATAGATAACAACTAGGATAAAATTTATTTAAAAGGTTTTAAGAACGGAAGTTCGTCATCCTCGATTTTCACAATCCTCAAACCAAGCTTAAAATGAAATCATAGTCAAATATAATATTAGATGCTAACACTACTCATAAATGCTAATTGTGTACGCACTAGCCACTTTTCGCTCCCTTATTCCTAAATCCTCTAAGGATTTTATTATTATTATTATTATTAGTGACAAATAAATTATGTCCTTATTATCATAAATGTGCCCGGTTTAGACCATAATTAGTTTGAAATCCTTTCTTAAAGAGACGATATGATGAGAATAAGGTCCACATTAAGGTTCTAATTTCGCATGATTTAGGGGTTATCCTTTTTATTTCACCCGAAACAACTTAACTACGAGTCCAGAGACGGAGGCTTTATTTAGATAACCTTAGAGTTGAAATTTGGATTTATTATTATTATTATTGCAACATTATTATCCCTCATTCCTTTAAACAACTGACACATCGGGCGTCCTAACCGACAGAGCCAGTAGTCTTATTTCAACCTCGGTAATTTCCTTGACCTTTTTGAAGACTGAAACATCGGGCGTCCTAACCGACAGAGCCAGTAAACTTTTATCAGTCTCGGATTACTATTATTATTATTACTTCCACTCTTTAAATAAATGTATCATGCCTGCAATCCATCAATGCATGCATTGCCTGCTGGCATGCAGGCAATGCCTGCATGGCAAGCTAGGCATGCATGCAGTGGCAATGTGCAGCAAGCATGGTCAATGCATTGTCAGGGCATGCAGCATGCCTGTCATGCATGCAAGCATTCAGGCATGCATGCATGCATGCAATTGCATGCATGCAAGCATGCATGGTAGTGGAAGCAATGCATTCAATGAAAGAAATGCAGCATGTCATGCCTGATGTGCATGCATTCTGCATGCAAGCAAACATGCATAATGTATATATGTATAAAGACATGTATCTATATATATATATACATGTATCTATATATATATAATTTAACTATCTAATATAAATGTATCATCTATATAAATATATTTATCTATCTATAAATATATAAATTATGTAACTATCATAATATATATGTATCTATCTAAAAAAATATATATAACTAACTATCTATAAATGAATATATAAATGGTATCTAACTATAACTATAATATATAATATAATATATATATATATATATATATATATATATATCTATATATGTATATATCATAAATAAAATATATATATACATATGTTAGATATAATAAGGTAATATATATATATATATATATATATATATATATATATATATATATATATATATATAGATAGATACATATATACATATATATAATAGATAGATATATATATAGATAGATACATAATATATATATAGATATATACAATATATATATATAATATAGATACATATATATATTATAGATAGAACCAGAAATAATATGTAGATACATATATATATATATAGATACATGAATATAAATATAAGATACAAGTGAAAGTAAACATATATACAAATTCAAGTATGCTGCATGCCAGCATTCATGCATCATCCATGCATGCATGCACATCCATTGCATGCATGCATCCCTCCCGATGCAATTCATGTCAAGCAAGCCATGCATGCAGCCATGTCAATTCCTTCCATGCATGCATCCTGCCATGCATGCATGCATGCCCTGCAATGCAAAGTCAGCATGCCTTCATGCCATGCATGCATCCTGCATGCCATGCAGGCAACCTGCATTCATTGCAGAGCATTCATGCATTGCATGCATTCATGCATGCAACATATAAATATATATTATAGAATACGACATATATAAATAAATAACAAATATATATATATATATATATATATATATATATATAATATATATCTATATAAATATTATAAATATATACATATATATATATAAAATATATATAAACAATATAGAAATATCATTTATATAAATATAGATACATTTATATACATATGCCATATATATATATAATATATACATAAAATTGTATATATGTATATATATTAAAATATATAGTATAAATATATATATATATAATACACCACACATAAATATATATATATATAATATATAAATATATATATATTTATATATATGACATAATACAAGATATAGTAGTACATACATACATAAATGTATAAATGTATATATTATATATATATATATAATATACACACACACACACATATAAAATATATAGATATATATATATATATATATATATATATATATATATATAAATATATATATATATATATATATATATATATATATATATATATATAAAAAACCTACATACATATATAACTAACATACATACCAAATATATATAATATAACATACATACATAGATATATATATATACATACATATATATATATATATATATATATATATATATATGTATATATATATGTATATATATATGTATATATATATATATATATATATATATATATATATTGTTTCCTCTTTCACACTTGGAATTTTTTGCATTTGCCTTTTTCGTTTCTAAGTGTGGAGGTAAAACTCGATATTTTTGAACATTGAGGTCAATGTTCCATTCTAAGTGTGGGGGAGATTTCTTTCGAAATTGATCTTACATGTTTGTGTGTCCGTGTCCCTCGCAATCCCATTTTAACCAAAATATTGCTTTATTTTATACCTAAAAAAATTAAAAAATAAAAGAATAAAAAAAAAAAAAAATCTCTTAGTTATTGTTAGATATGTGAATAAGTAGGCCCGTAGAACTAGGAATATTTTGACTTGACCGAGTTTCGAACTCTAGCTTTCCCCTTAGCTTTCTATACTAAGCGTTTGCTAAATTTTAAAATTTTGCAAAGAACAAAAAATGATAGATTATAATAAAATATTATATGGCAAAGTGCGTGTAGAAGTTGGATCTCTTTAGATCTCATAGATGTTAATTGAGGCGTTTTGCTCCCACCAGCTTAATAAACGTTATATAATTGTTAAATAAATAAAGTTAACTTCTTGGTTTTTTGAATTCTAATTTTAAATCCATCGTAGAGAAGTTACCCCTTTTATTTCCCCTGTGAAAGTAAGGTGCACATCGAGGGTTTCTGTTAGTGTTTGTGGGGAAATAGGCTACCTTGGTCTTGACGTAAGACAGCCCGATGTCCTCAGAAGGCTAGAATAAAAAAAAAAAAAAGTATCAAAAAAAAAAAAAAAATAAAAAAAAAAAAAGACCTCGGGACTTTAAATTTATCTACAATAAAAATAATAATAATGTGATAACTGAAGCCGAACAAGACCACTATTTCTTGTCGGTTAAGACGCCCGATTTTGCAGTCCTTTAAAGGATGGGAGTAATAATAATAATAATCCGAGACTTATAAAAGTTTATTGGCTCTGTCGGTTAGGACGCCCGATGTGTCAGTCTTCAAAAAGGTCGAGGAAATTACCGAGGTCGAAATAAGACTATTGGCTATGTCGGTTAGGTCGCCCGATGTATCAGTTGTTTAAAGGACCGAGAGATAAAAATGTTACAATAATAATAATAATAATAATAATAATAATAATAAAGCCAAATTTTGACTCTGAGGTTAACCTAAATAAGAAAGCCTTTGTGCTCTCGACATGATAGTTTAGATTGTTCAGATAAATAAATAGGATAACCCCTAAAATCATGCAAATTAGAACCTTAATGTGAACCTTAATTCGTACCAAATTACATTAGGAAATGATTAAACTAATTATAGGTCTAAACCGGGTCACCTATATGATAATAGAGACATAGAATTTACTGTCACCATAAAATAAAATCCAATAGATTTAGGAAAAAGGATCAAAAAGTAGTTCTATTACACATTACATTTAATAGTAGTTGTTAGATCTACTCTAATATTTATTTGTGATTTCGTTTTAAGCTTGATTAGGGGATTATGAAAATCAAGGATGACGAACTCCCATTCTTAAAGCCTTTTAAATAATTTTATTTAATTTTTATCTTAATTTTTATCTATTATTGAATAAAGTGGTTAAAACGGGTGCGTTTTCAAAATAAATAGTTTTTAAACCTTTTTAATGGACCTTTTCTTTTCTTGTTTGATTGTGAGGGGTCGTAAGTTAGGTGGGGTTTTTATTATTTATTTCCGGGCGTGTTTGATAAACATAGCGTGTAGGACCAGCAATGGCTTAGTGTGGAAGAATTTGATGTGTGTTAAAACACACATCATTTATACCCCGGAAAACACTATTAATCGGACTAAAAATACTAAAATATAGATAATTATATCGCAAATATGTTTGTATTGTGTTTTTATGTCTTGTAGGTACTAAGGATTGAAAACGAAGCAAAAATGAGAATTTTTGGGTTTGATTCGTTCAAGTTTACTTATTATTTAATGTCAAGACGAAGCCCACTTGAAGCCCCGAGCACTCCATTGGAAAGAGCACGAAATTACGAGTCCGACAGTGCCTTCATCTCTTATTGGGTCGACCCGACACCATTTATATGGGTCAGACCGACCCATAATTATTAAAAGCCCATGACCAAATGTTAGACTCATCCCAAGCTAAAAACAAGAATTGCCTAAAATGCTTAGCCCAGCCCAATAGCCCAATGTACTAATTCTGAAAATGGAATTATATTTTGTGATGATGCTAGCTGACGTCACAGGCACATGCCTGGAAATAAATTCCAAAAAGTCACGTGATCAAGCACTAGCAATTGATGGGCGAATAGGGTTAAGCCACGTGGCATGCAAAGTTATATCTCTTTTCATACTGGCAAATGAAATCAATGGCAAAAAACTAATTGCGTACTAAGGACACAGTGATAAAGGGGCACGTGGCACGAGCTCAGCGGTGGATTAGTGTTTCTGCAACTCCTGATCCGGGGGACTATGAATGTGTGCCAATGATTGGCTATTAATATGAGGCGGTGGCTCAAAATTTTCATAAGGACCCCTCAAGCCTGGCTATTTATAGATTGTTTCCCCCCACATTTGATGGAGCTTAGTTAGTAATTTAGGAGTAGGATTTAGTTGAGAAAAATAGTTTTAACTTATTTCTCTTTTTAGCTTATTAGTGTTTAGATTAGCTTATTGTGTATCTTCTGGCTTATTGTAAACACTTATTTAGCAGCTTAATGGAGATTTTGTACAAGCTTATTGGTTACTTGATTAATGAAGATGTCTTTTCTTTTAGGTGCTTATTCTTTTTTTCTAGTTTTTTATCGTAGCTTATCGAAGATTAAGCTCTTCTTACTAAGCTTATTTACTAGCTTATTTCTTATACTTCATTTCTACCTAAGAGTTTAGATTGTATAAGCTTTTCATCAGCTTAAACGATTTATAACTTTTAATCCTAAATAAGTTTAGATTTCAAGTTTGTATAATAAGCTATAGTTTAGCTTAATCTGGTTTCATAAGCTGTTAGATTTCCAAAAGCTCTTCATGAGCGTATTGATCTATTTAGGTTTGCTTATCGATCCGTTTTAGTGCTTTTTGCCGTTTAGAATTTTAGCTTGATTTGTAGTTGTAGTTTGTTGTTCGTTTTGCTTATTTTGAAACTCGATTGCTTATTGTTTTCTGTTTCAGCTTTTATCCTGTTTTGAATAAGCTCTACTGTGGCTTATTTCGAGTTCGGTTTTAGCTTAAAGAGCCAAATAAGTATTAACTTATTTCATCTTTTTCTCTTCGTTTTTGCTTTTAAAATCGTTTTCTCAAACTTAGAATTTTCGTTTATTAATTTGAAAAGAAATTGGGCCTAGCCCAAGTTAGTCTATTAATATAGTAGCTAATATCTATCTTAACAAAATTTTGTTTTTTTTAATTTTTATAAAGTTTTAAAATTAGTTTAAGTTAAAGTTTAATTAGATTAGTAATATTTGTTTTAACCTTTTCTTGTCTTGTGATGATGGCTCGATTCAACACGTGGGCGAGGAGCTTAAGGGTTTAATAAGCTAGATAGAATTTGACTATTTTCTTTAGCTTATTAAATCGGGTGGTTACTTTTCGTTATCGGCTCGACATTCGGTTCTACTTTCTTTCCTATTTCAATTTTCTTAATTTAAAATAATTAGCCTATTATGTTTAGTTTAGCTTATTTGAATAGCATGCTTAGTGAGTAGTTTTATCTTATGCTTGTTAAGTAAGTGGTGAATAGTGAATTAAGTGTGGAATTTAATAAGTGATTAGTGATTAATAATTTGCAAAAGTTATTTAGTTTAGTGTTTTATTTAGTCGAACGGGCAAAAGCCGTAAGATTAAGTAGGCATTAAACTAGTAATTAATATCTTGATAAAAGTTGTTTTCAATATTAAGCCAACAATTTGAGAAAACGATTATTTAGACGGATATTAATTCGTCATTATGATCTAAAACTTCACACTTAAGAATTTATTCACTATTACTTGACAAGCATATTTTTCATCTTATTAGCTTGCTTATTAATTAGTATAATCTAGTTTAACGCTATCATTGGTAGATATTCAATAAAAACCAAAAAACCAAAAGATATTCAAGCATTAAATTGGGAACATTTTTCATGATTTTCAAATTCATCTCTCGTTGGGACACGACATCCGAAGGATAAACTATTACCTTTCCTAAAGTAATTTTCATATCGACGTGATTACTTATATATACTATTACTCGACTAGTCTTTCGGGACGAATCGGTCTTCGTAAAAGGATCAACTAGATTGTCATATGTGTGAACTTTAAGAAGATTTATTTCGCCTAGTTTAATACCCCTCGCGAACATAATGGTATATTCTATGATAGTGTCTGGCGCCTTTCTGAACCCCCGGTTCGTTAGCAATAAGAAGTGCGGCAGAATTGTCGCAAAACATCTTAATCGGTTCGTTTATTGTTGGTACTATACCAAGCCCTGAAATAAACTTCTTAATCCAAACAATTTCCATTGCAGCTTCTGAAGCAGCAATATATTCAGCTTCTGTAACAGACATTGTGCTAGTATTTTGCTTTGAGCTTGATGTGTCGTCGTGTAGGTATTATTTATGTATCAAGTTTTACTATTTATTTTATGCCGACTATACCTAAAAAAACACTTTCACAGGCAATGTACCGAATCAATGTACTTCGTTGTAAGTAGTGGTGTCGATCAACGTAAGAGTTTAATTTAACTCTAATTCTACTGTATTTATTATTACCTATGTTAGTAACTAATCCTAACATAATTTATTCAATTAAAATATAATTAAACATAAACTAATGCAAAGGGGGGGTTTTCAGCCTAAGAGACTGACATAAGTTTAGTTCTAATTATCCTAAGGTGATGACAAATAACGCACAAAAATGATTAACAAAAGATTGGGAAGCAGTCAAATCTGAGGAAAACGTATTAGCCAGTTTAATCTAATAATATGCCTTGATTGTCTATTCGTGCAATGATTGTATTAATTCGTTGGTGGTATATTCAATTCCAAAGGTTAGGAAAAGATCTTCTTCGAGGTTTATCGCTAGTTAATCCTGTCATAATTAACCTAAACCCGCATAAAGCTTACACCGTTGATTATAATCTATTTAGGAAACTATATTGGTGGTTATATTGAATCCTAGCTCATGGAGGCTTTACCAACTTACTACTTAATGCAAATTTATATACTAGTAGTCCACACCCACTTAACTACCTATGGAAATAGGACATTATGTGTAATCCTAAGTCACCGGCTTAGTCTACCTATCCACTTAACCATAGAGAAACAAGGCTTTCTATTGGTGATCCTAGTATTCTAGCTATATGAATAAGCGTTGTATGTTTCTATCCCGGACTCTTAGCCTAGGCCCAAACAACACCGAAGTTGTAGTGCATTAAATATGTAGTACTAGACCCAGTTGAATGATAGGGAAAACACATAATTAAGCACATAAATGGGTATGAAGTGATAAACATAATCAACATACAACGAATAAAGAACAATCGATATAAAGACAAATCAAAACATTATATTATCATAAACATGGGTATTAGCCGATAGTCATTGTAACAATACACGAAATCATAGATGAACGATTAAACATAATGCTAACCGAACGCGTATAGTGGAGTGTAGAGATTACAATAGTTTTTCCATCGATTAGACCACTTTATAGGACCTTCATGGCTTTATAGATCTTCTGAAAATCGGACTTGGTGGTAAAAAGCATACCTTAAATCGTATTTAGGGTTTGGTATTTATAGACTCTGAAAATTGGTCGATACAGCGTATTGAAAAACTCAATACGGCGTATTAGATGACTTGGCGTGAGCTCCACGAATAAAATATTCCAAAATTTTCTTGAGCTGGTTTGGATACGCCATATCCGATTTTTGGATACGGCGTATTGACCAATACGGTGTATTGGGTCTTCAGATATGCAGTATTGACCAATACAGAGTATTGGTTCTTCGGATACAGAGTATTGGTTCTTCGGATACGGAGTATCGACCAATACGGAGTATTTGTTCTTCGGATACGGAGTATTGAGGTTTTGGATACGGAGTATTGGCTGAAAATGTGTTTTTCTTGATATTTGACCAAAGTATCATACATGGCGTATCTACGGATGTGGATACGACATATTCTTCAAAGTCAGGCAATGGTCTTGAGTTCTTCAAAGTCTTTTAGATACGACGAATTGATGTCAAAATCAGTCGACTTTCTCAAACTCTTCGTTTATGCTTCAAAACACGTCCTTTTTTGCCCAATGCTCGATAATTACTACAAATAACAAATATAAACAATTAAGTACCAATCCATGAAATAATTAATACAAAGTGGGTAAGAAACATGGGATAAATGATGCTATAATAATGACGTTATTTGATGTCATCAAATATCCCCCCACTTGAATCCTACTCGTCCTCAAGTAGCATTTAGAAGTTTACACAAAAAGTATCCTTAAGGATTTTTCCGTTTAAGCATTTATTTTTGTTCCGACATGGTATACATTCGTCGTTTCGGTACCTTCGAAACTAGTGAGCGCTACTCACCCGAACGGGCATGTCAATCCCAAATAGATCTATTCATAACATTCACGCTTACAATCCAGTAATTAACAGTTCATGATTCATGGGCATAGTGGGTTATAGCTACTTAGGAAAACTCGTACTTTGATTTAAAGTGTACTTGCGTCCAAATGTAAACAATGCATGTTTCTCACCCCAAAGTTGTAAATCATTATAATTGTATAAAAGCATGGCTATGAACTCACCTTAAGTGAATGATTGATTATCTAAATCAAGTAAGTGAAATGTCTCACGGAATCTGAGTGCAAGATAATTAATTATAGGCCGTATAAGTGTAATATATTTAATGTAAATACAATATCACATGTTATATAGTTACACCACCATTTAATAGTTTTTGTTTAATTTAAAATGTTGAAATAATAATTAAATCGTACTTTGTTAAATAAAGATATATGTATTTGTATCCGTAAATAAAATATTATTTTTGTTCAACAATATATTATTTGTTAATAATATATGATTTAATACTTTTATTGATTATATAATGATATTATATAATTAATTTAATTGATTTTATAAAAATAGTGCACAAGTAATAAAATATTGCATAAGGTTTTATAAACGTTATATCTT
>BQNB010144270.1:0-16877 GCA_026074375.1 Tanacetum coccineum
TGAGTTGAAATGAATGGGGTATGCCCCTTTATATCGGTGTGAAACCCCTTGGAGGGCAAGGAAACTTAGTAACCAAGTTTAGGACTGGTATGGAATGACTAGGAGAGGCTAGGGGTAACATGGAGAGGCTATAGGATGAGTCTTATAAGCTAGAAGACTAGCTATGAAAGGTGTATGGTGGTGGTGTATGCCACGGCTAAGATAAGGAAACAAGGAGGTGACAAAGAAACTTGGGGAGCAAGTGTTGATTTGAGGTGCTTGTAAGCATCTTGTAGATGAATTAGCATGGTCATGGAGGTGTGTAGGTGCTTGGTTGGTTTTCATATGGGTCAATTTGGAGGGAAAATGGTTATCGGGTCATTGTTAGGCTCGTTTAGGGTTTTTAAGGTTTTTCTTCAAGCTAGGTTTAGGGTTTAAGGTAGATTAAAGTTTAGGATTAGTGTTAGGATTATATTTTAGAGTTTAGTATTAGTGATTAGGGCTTAGTTTTAGGTTTTAGGGCTTAACTTTAGGTTTAATGTCAAATTAGGGTTTAGGGTTTCGTTTTAGGGTTTAGGGTTTTTAAAATGGGTATAAGGGCTTAGGAGTAGAGTAATTAGGGTTTACGTATTGTATATTGAGTGTAGTTGCTTGTATAAAAGTGGTGGTAAAGAAACTAGAATGAAAACAGAGGTAAAACGGCTATTTTGGATGTCATGCTTAATGACTTGTACATTGTGCTTAAAATGAGTTGTACATTGTTTTTAGAGGAAAATGTATTCAAAATGAGATGCTAAGATACTTGTACACATGTTTTAGTTGCTTGTACATTCGCTTTGAATGTTTACATTACCCAAATTAGGGTTTAAGCATAAACGTTAATGGTTTATGTTTATTTGATAATATCATTGTGAAAACTATGTTAAATAGATAAGGCTATATGACCAAGATTTCGTTACTTGCATGTTTATGATGTTTGCTTGAATATAAGTAGATAGGTTTGTACATTGGTAGGTTGTGTGAAGCTCGATAACTTTATGAGAGGTTGCATATTGAGATAAAGCGAAATATTCCCTGTAAGTAGGTGATAATATTATATTGCATCTAAATTTAATAGAATGGATAAGTACATTTGCGTCTAATTTATTAGATGGATTTTTACATTGATGGAAAATTGCGGGTTGTTATAGTCCTCCTCCCTTAAAAGAAATATCGTCCTAAGATTTAGTTGGATGCCGAAGTGATGTTTGAAAACAGATGTGGATATTTGGCACGAATTTGATCTTCGCATTCCCATGTAAATTCTGGTCATTTTTAGTAGTAACATCGTACTTTAACTTACATGTGATTTCGCATCTTTGTTTGGTTTCTTTGATTTCTCGATCTTGATTTCTTTGGGTTCTCCAACAAATGGTAGTATTTTGTCATCAAGCTGAGAGCTTCTTTCATTATGAAATGAACCGAGAGGATCATCGTCAGAAAGGCATTTCTGTTTGAATGCAAAACGTGGGAAAGGTGTTGTGGACATTCTGAGCTCTTTGGAAGTCTAGTTTTGTATGCCACTGGACCAATCCATTCAAGGATTTTGAAGGGTTATTGTTATCAGTGGTTTTAAGTTTTCCTTGTTTTCAATAAATCAGACGATTAACTTTACAGAGGTGACATCTTTTTTAAACATTTACTTGATCTCAAACTTCTGAATTCTAAAAGGCGATCGTCTAATATTGGATAACTTCTTTGCCAGGTCATCCTTGACATGCTTGCAAGTGTTGAAGAATTAGTCACTCTCTTTTAACTTGTGTTTCAATGGAATATTTCTGGTCTTGTAATATATCCAAACTTTCAGCACTACGCATATAGGTGATCTGCACTTTCGAGTCCTTAGAGTGCTTCAAAACGGATGCTGCCTTAATACGGCTATGTATAATATGTATAATCTGTAGGAAAATTTTAACATTGGTAATGTTTTCCACTCTTTTTCTAATGTATATGTACTCAAGGCTCGAAGCATAGTCTTCGAGAGTTTGGTTGGTTCTTATTACTTTGTACCATCAGGTTTCAGGTATTTTATGCCGTATCAATGTCATAATTGAAGTACCCACAAAGTAACTCATTTTGCCAACTGATTGTCTAGAAATATGGATGTGAAAGGGATCCTGTCATCGATCATGATGATGATTGATATTGGCACGCAATGCCAAGTGACTATTTCTATTGGATGTATAATCCTATGTAAGGAGTTTACCATTTACTTATCTGAACGCACAACGGTAGGTATGATATGCTGTGGTATTTTGTAATATGTTACGGACAATTGACCCAAAATGGTGTCATGTCCGTTTGACGTTTTACGGATGTTTTGTCGACGTCTCAAAGTCATTGGTATTCATTTCCTTTTTCCTTAGGAATTTGAGGTTGTACTGTAAGCCAGATGGCTTTGAACTATTTCTGCTTGACTCTAAAAACTTATGTTCAAACATTTGTCCATCAGATTTCAGCGATGATTGCCTTCATGTTAGGCCACCAATAGAGTTTCTTCAGATCTTGATACATCTTGTTAGAACCCGGGTGAATGGAATACTTTGATTTATGGGACTCATGCATAATCAAGTCTCTCAAATTACCAAAGAGTGGTAACAGCTGTTTATTAAAAATACAACGGATTTCTATCAGGATGTACTTCACAATGTTTTATCATTCCCTTGTAAGTTCTCCGCTTTAGACGTTATTTCTTCTTGAGTGCTCAGTTATGATCCTTCTCGAGGAATTTTGTGATTGGATAGTTTTTGGAATGAATGGTCATAAAGTAATGATCTAAATCGTGAGTGGTTTGATTTTTTTCTTTTTGGCTTAAGGCATCTGACTAAACATTTTGCTTCTCACAAGGTGATAACGAATCTCACAATCGTAATCTACAAGCAATTCCAACCAACGGCATTGTCTCATGTTCAATTCTTTTTGATTAAGAATATGTTGAATACTTTTGTGATCAGTGAAAACTGTACACTTTGTGCGCAGCTAGTGTAGTGTCTCCAGATTTTAGAGCGAACACAAACTGCTCTTAATTTGAGATCATGAGTGGGTGTAGTTCTTCTTTAGGCTTAAGTTGTCGCGATGCTTATGCAATAACTTTGTCCTCCTTTGAATTAATTTATATCTTCCAGATCCTTGAAGAGATGATTCATAAGTAAATCGAGCATAGTCTTTCGTTTCTTCCGGTTAATGTAAGATTGATGCTGCACAAAAGTTTTTGTTTAAGGAGTTGGAAAGCCGTTTCTTGATCTTCTTCCCAGATATACTTCTTGTTTTTTATGGGTTAATTTAGTCAAAGGCTTTGCAATTTTTGAAAAATCTTTGATAAATCTCTAATAATAGCCGGCGAGTCCTAAGAATTGACGTATTTGTGTAGGAGTAGTAGGAGACGTCCAATTCGTAACTGCTTTGATCTTGGCGGGTATGAAACATGTTGTCTTGACTATTAGATTAAATATGTCTCTTAAAGGGGGAATTGCTCGTATATGAATTCTAGAAATCACATTTTGTTTTTTTTTTGTGAAACTTGGAATACAAATTCTCGTTTCTTATTTAATTTAAGGATTATTACTCAGATGATTTGCCGTGCTCTTCTTCGTTTCGGAGTAGTTTGAGTTAACTGTATATCGATAAACATTATTACAAATTTCATCCAATATGGTTTGCATACACGTTCATGTGGATCCATGAATTACAAGCAGGTGAGTTAGTACTAAAACCAAATGGGACATCACTCTGTAATTCATAAGTTGTCCCATATCTTTTCTGTGCAATGCAGGTCTTAGGAATATCTTCATCCCTTACTCTTAGTTGTAATGATAACCTGATATTAAGCCTTACTCGGAAGTAGGATCATTCAAACCTTAAAGTTGGTCTATAATAAATCATCAATGCTTGGATCAAAGGGTAAACGATTCTCAGGATGGTATTAGGTTTCATTTATCTTCACGGTAATCACGAACACAATTCTGAAGCGATCCGTCTTTATTTTTTGACAAATATGGACAGGAAGCTTCCCCAAGGTGGAAGTACTTGGTCGGATGAACCTAGGTCAAGCTAATTTATTGAAGTTGATTAGATAGTTCCTGCATTTCTGAAGGAGCCAATCTGTAAGGTGTACGGGCTACTGGCGCCGCTCTTGGAATTAAGTCGATTTGAAATTCTACTTGACGAAGTGGGGGTAAGCCAGGTAGATCTTTAGGAAAAACATCTGAGAATTCTCTGACTATCTTCTAGTCTTTTCTGTTTCTTCTTCTTCAAATTTTCTTGTTGATATGTATAACTTGAAAACCATCGGATATATATCTTTTGGTTTTTATTCAGGATATAGATTTAGTCAGGTTTTTCTTTGATCACCTTTGAATGATCAGTAGTTTCATCCGGTCGATAGGTATGTGGAACGACTTTCTACCGTCATTTAGAGACTTTTTGGAATGTGTTCTTGCGACAAAACCAATCCATACACAATGAACCACGTCATAAATACTCAACAGAAGTTTATTAGCATGAGATCAATTTTGAAAGGTTGGTTTAACAAAGTCAAAGTGCAATCTTGAATAACAGTGTTTGTGCTTACTAGGTTCCCGTTAGCCATTTTGATATCGTAAAAGGTATCTATTGTAATGGGTGGAATAAGTTAGCTTTGAGGCAAAAGGATATGGATACCTATGCTTTTTTTGACTCTAGAATCTAATATTACTCTAGCTAAATGTTGGGTTAGGTGTACCATTACCCGTGGTCTACGTTCGGGGTCTTAAATGGAGAATTCTTATTTCCCTTAGAAGGTAGGTCTTCTTGTGCATGGAGTTGTCTTTCAGGCATGATTTGAATAATTGCCCTTTCTCTTCTCCACAAGGCTTGACATAATAATCTCTGTATTAACGTGTGTGATTACTTTCCAGTTGGCTTGGACTTTGTTTTTCGGCTGTTCTTTGTTACAAAATGGAAGCCCACCTTGTTTGCAAAATTATTGCATTTAAACAAGTACCGAGGCCTGGTGTCTTGCGAGGTAATCTCGTGCACAATGGAAGTTTTTTGGCATACCTACTTATTATAAGAAGGTATAATATCTCGCCTGTTGGCAGTATTTAGCATTGCAACTTCTTGAATTTGGTATTGTTCTGTGGTTGGTGTTGGTGCTTACGGTAGTTGTTATCTGTGGTAGTTGGTAGTTGTTGTGTGATTAGTTCTTCCTGTCAGTTAAACTTTCGCTTGTGGTCGCTTGATGCTTGTATCGGAGCATGTTTTGTTACCTGATCCATTAGCCTCTGGGCTATGTTAATGGCTTCCTCTAAACTTTGAGGTTTAAAGGCGGTAACATTTCCTTCAATGCTTCTAGGTAATCCTCTGATGAAAGCTTCCAGGAGTTTCTCAGTGTTTGGCTACCAGGCTCGGGCATATGTCCGCTAGCCTTAGATATTCTAAGTAAGTTTAAGATCTTATTCCCTTCCAGTCCAGATCTGTAGAAGTCATCTGCACTTTCTGACTTCAGTTCGGGGATAATATTTGTTTGTCAAGAGTGCTTTCAACTCAGTCCAGGTGATTTGATTGGCTTGATCTACTCCTATAGGTTGGGCATATGCATTCCACCAGGATAAAGCATCATCAGTAAGGGTACCGGTAGCAAATGTTGCTTTGTTTTCTTCAGCGCACTTATTTTGAGAGAACACTAATTTGGTTCGTTCAAACCAACGAATAAGGCCAACTGCTCCTTCCGTACCATTAAAGTCGAAAGGTTGACAGCTAATGAACTCTTTATATTTTCCCGTTTTTGCTACATGAGTAGGTCTGGTGTTCCTGTTAGGATTACTAGCACTTGCCATTGTTGCAGCTTGTGCTTCCAGAGCCGTAGTGACATTGTCAGCAACTAGTTTTTGGGTTGGAACTATGACGTCATGGGCCGGGGTTTCTGAGGTTGAATTATTTTTAGGAGGCATGCTATCAACAAGAAATAACACAAAATAAGAATGATATCACAAGTCTTAAAATATAATGTTAAAAAAAATTGCAATGCTTATTTTTCTTTAAAATGCTTAAAGTTCAAAAATAAGCATTGCTATAATGGTGATGAAGATGGAAACAATGATGTATATGATGATGACGGAGATGATGATGTAAGAGAGATAAGTTGGTATTATGAAACAACAAGGTACATAACGGGATTGCCTTTGTATTATATCATATACAACTTGCCTTTTTACTATACATAGTCAAGATTTGACAAGTGTTTTTATTTATACCACACATCTCGTGGCTAGGTTATAGGTTATAACTAAGATCTAATCTAATAGTCCGATAGTCCTTTCTAATTGTTCTTGAGTTCATTGATGGCATCTAGAAGACTTTCCATGTCTGCTTGGTGGCGAATTTGGATGTCGTTGATGATGTGCTCTAGTTCAATAATCTTGAAGCAGGCTAAAGAAATCTTGTGGTTACATCCCATTTGTTTCCTTTGAAGTTTGGTTATTTGAGTACGAGCTTGTTGGAGTTCAGCTTCCAAAGCATCCAAATCTTGTTGGATAATTGCTCGACCTTTTCCGAGTCCTTCTATGTTTTCTTTAATATGTTCAATGCGATCGAGGGGGAGTTCATCTAGATGATTTAAGATTCTATCAATTTGTTCCTCATGTCTTTTAAGACTTGTTTTGTGAGAACTTTCTCCTATCTCAAACTTTTGAGGTAGGGTAGAAGTAGAAAAAGATGATTGAGAATGATCTCGTTTCTCAGGTGATAATAATTCCTCAGGAAGAAAGAATTCTTGAGGATTAGGCATCGAAGATGGAGGTATGATAACTGGAGGTGGGATAGGTGATTTTTCAGTATAAAATGCTTGTAAAACTTTCATGTAGGGGTCATCATGAAATAATGAAAGAGTTAGTGAAGCTAGTGGGACTACATCAAATGAGTTAGAAGAGCTAGAATAAGTTTTTCCTGGTGAAGCTAGGACATAATCAGGAAAAACCAGGATAAAGTCTGGAAAGTTAGAGGAAAAGGCATCCTCAATACCGGAAGTAAGATGATTGGGAGATGACATCACTTCTGTTAACAACCCAGCGGTAAATAACATAACTTATAATAGTATAATAGTTATGTTCTTTTCCATTCTATCGGGAGATGTAAATTTGGCATGGTTGACTGTATTCCTGTTTTTCCGATTATTGGTCCTAGCTTAACCAGGTGAGAAAATAACTTATTCTAGCTTTCTTACTTAACTACATTTGATGTAGTACCCACTAGCTTCACTAACTCTTTCATTATATCATGATGTACCACTACATGAAAGTTTTACAAGCATTTTTATAATGAATTAAATCAACCTTTCCACCTCAGTTATTAACACCTCAATCTTGTTGCCTAAATCCTCATAGATTCTTTGCTTCTTGAGGAATTATTTTCACCTGAGAAACGTGTCAGTCTCAATCATCTTTTTCTACTTCTACCACTACCTCATAAAGTTTGAGATAGGAGAAAGGTCTCACAAAACAAGTCTTAAAAGACAAATGAGGAACAAATTGATTGTAGTCTTAATCATCTAGATGAACTCCCCCTCGATCGCATTGAACATATTAAAGAAAACATAGAAGGACTCGGAAAAGGTCGAGCAATTATCCAACAAGATTTGGATGCTTTGGAAGCTGAACTCCAACAAGCTCGTACTCAAATAACCAAACTTCAAAGGAAACAAATGGGATGTAACCACAAGATTTCTTTAGCCTGCTTCAAGATTATTGAACTAGAGCACATCATCTACGACATCCTAATTCGCCACCAAAGCAGACTTGGAAAGTCTTCTAGATGCATATCAATGAACTCATGTACAATTAAAAGGATATCTCGGACTATTAGATTAGATCTTGTTAATCATTAATACCCTAGCCACGAGATGTGTGGTATAAATATAAACTTTGTCAAATCTTGACTATTTGTTAGTTTAAATAAAGGCAAGTGGTATTTGAATATTACAAAGGCAATCACGTTATGTACCCTTGTTGTTTCATATTACCAACTTCTTCTTCTTACATCATCATTCTCCGTCATCATCTTATACTTCATTGTTTTCCATTCATCTTACCATTATAGCATTTTTATTTTTGAAAACTTTATGCTTTTTTAAAGATAATATGGCATTGCAATTTTTTTTTTACATTATATATTTAAACTTGGTGATTTCATTCTTATTTTGGGTTATTATCTTGTTTGTTGCATGCCTCACTAAAAAAAATACGTCAAACATCTGAAACCACCGGCCATGATCTCATGTTGCCATCAGCAAAACAACTAGTTGCTGAACAATGTCACTACGGCTCTGGGTAGCACACAAGCTGCAACAATGGGCAAGTGCTAGTATCTAACAGGAAACACCTAGAACCCTACTCATGTAGTCAAAAACGGGAAAATATAAAGAGTTCATTAGCTGTCAACTCTTTCGACTTTATGGTACGGAAGGACAGTTGGCTATTGTTGGTTTTGAACGAACCAACATTAGTGTTCTCTCAAAATTAAGTGCGCTGAAGAAAACAATTGCAAACATTTGCTTCCGGTACCTTAATGATGATGCTTTTATCCTGGTGGTATGCATAGGCCCAACCTATAGGAATAGATCAAGCCAATTCAAATCACTGGACTGAGTTGAAGCACTCTTGACATACTTATATTAATCCTCACCGAACTGAAGTCAGAAAGATGGAAGTGATTTCTTCAAATCTGTCTGTCGAAGGGTAAATGATCTTAAACCTTACGTTAGAAGATTCTAAGAGCTAGCGGTCATATGCCCAAGCATGGTACCAAACACTGAGAAACTCCTGGAAGCTTTCATCAGAGGATTACCTAGAAGCATTGAAGGAAATGTTACCGCCTTTAAACCTCAAAGTTTAGAGGTAAGCCTATTTTAAAATAGCCTGAGGCTAATGGATTCAGCGGGTACACAAAACTACTGCTCCGATACAAGCATCAAGCGACCACAAGCGAAAGTTTAACGACAGAAGAACTTTCAACAACAACACCAACTACCACAATAACAACTACCGTAACACCAACAACCAACCACAACAAAACCAAAGGCAAGAAGTTGCCAATGCTTATGCTGCCACTCCTGCTGAGGAATAATTGGTTATGCCAAAATAAATATAATTCTTCCTTTGTTTAAAGAGATGTAATCTCCAAGACACAGGCCTGGTACTGTTATATGCTACTAATTGCTACAGCGTGGGCAATTTGGACATAAGAACTGGCGAAACAAGAGGCCAGCCTACTGGAAGGAATCAGCTACTAGTGATAGTTTTTTGTCCATGCCTTGTGGAGAGAAAGGATTATACAAATTCAGTGCGACAATAAAAAAAGACCAACATCAATGCACAAGGAAGAGCCTACCTTCTAAGGGATAAGAATTCTCATTAAGACCCGAACGTAGTCACGGGTATGTTTCTCCTAAACCAACATTTAGCTAGAGTATTATTTGATTCTAGAGTCAATAAAGCTTTGTTAGCCCATATCCTTTTGCTTAGGCTATATTTGCTCCCTTTAACATATAGATTCCGTTTTACGATATCTAATGGCTACGGGAACCGTCTTAGCACTACAAACACTGTTAGTCAAAGATATGCACTTGGACTTTGTTAAACCTACACCTTTACAAAATTGCATCTCAGGCTAAGTTTATAGCTCTGTGTTTGGACGTTGTCTTTGGTATCGGATTGGTTGTACAAAGTTCCTTGCCATATATGATACTTTGTAGAGAAGTAGTCCTCATGCCTAGGACGAGGTAGTGGAAATCTATGTTCATTCTTGGTGTTTCATATAGTTAAAACCTGACCTTATATCTCATTGCTGCTTTTTATATCCTTAATGTGGTTATCTCGAGTTTCTATTTTGTCAAGTTTTCTATAGTCAAGTAATGGAAAAGAAGTTTAGACAAGAAAAGATAGAAGATAGGTCAGAGGAATTCTAGATGTTTTTCTAAAGATTACCTTGGCTTACCCCACCTTCGTCAAGTAGAAGTAGAATTTCAAATCGACATAATTCCCAAGACGGTCGCCAGTAGCCGTTACCACCTTACAGATTGGCTCCTTCAGAAATGCAGGAACTATCTAATCAACTTCAATAATTAGCTGACCGAGGTTTCATCCGACCAAGTACTTCACCTTGGGGAGCTCCTGTCTATTTTGTACTAAAAATAAGAAGGAATCTTTTGAATGTTGTATCGATTAGGGAGTTAAATAAAACGCTACCATCAAAAGGAATCGTTACCATTTGCCAAGGAATTGATGATTTATTTGACAACTTTAAGGGTCACTATTTCTATTTTTTATTGAATTTTTGTTTTCTTTTTTGTATTATTATATTTTAAGGTGTATTTTATTTTTTTTACTTTTTTTTTTTTTGATTTTCCACTTCACTTGACTTCAAATTTTTCTTTTGTCTTTTTAGTATTTTTTATTTTTTTTTAGTTCTTTAGTTTTTGGTTGTGTTCTTTTTTGAGTTTTCTTTGTCTTTTCTTGTTTTAATTCTGTTCTTTTTGGTTTTTTTGATTTTTTATTTTTTTGCGACTTTTATAATTTTTGTGTTTGCTTTTCTTTCTCATCGTCGCTTTATCCTCTCTTTTTTGTTTTTTATGCGTGTCTACTGAAGATTGGTTAAGATCAGGTTATCATCAACTAAGGTGAAACGGGATGAAGATATTCTAAGACTGCTTTCAGAAATTAATATGGACACTATTAATTTCCAAGTGCTGCCATTTGGTTTAAACTAACGCACTGCATGTATTCATGGATTCATGAATGTGTATGCATCCCTATCTGGGATAAATTTGTATTAATGTTCATCGAGACTTTCTCATCTACTTCGTATACGAAGTAGAGAACGCAAATCATTGAAGAAATAATGCTAGAATTAATTAAGAAAGAGAAGATTGTATGCAAGTTCTCCAAATGTGATTTTAGATTTCATTCGTGCAATTCTTAGACATTTAACTAATAGTCAAGGACTTCATGTTCATCCCGCCAAGATCAAAGCAGTTACGAATTGGACGTCTCCTACTACTCCTACACAAATACGTCAATTCTTAGGACTCGCCGGCTATTATTAGAGATTTATCAAAGATTTTGTCAAATAATTTGCAAAGCCTTTGGACTATATTAAAACATAAATACAAGAAAGTATATTGGGAAGAAGATCAGAAACGGCTTTCCAACTCCTTAAACAAAAACTTTGTGAAGCTTCAATCTTAGCATTACCGGAAGGAAACGATGACTTTGTCGTTTACTATGATGCATCTCTTCAAGGTCTGGGAGCTATATTAATTCAAAGGGAAAAAGTTATTGCATATGCATCGCGACAACTTAAGCCTACATTGAAGAAAAAATACTCCAATATGATCTCAAATTGGAGTTTAGTTGTGTTCGCTCTTAAATCTGGAGCAATACTCTTACGGCACAAAAAGTTGTCAGTTTTCATGAATCACAAAAGATTCTACTATTCTTAATCATAAAAGAGATTAATTTGAACATGAGACAATGCCGTTGGTTGGAATTGCTTGTAGATTACGATTGTGAGATTCGTTATCACCCTGGAAAGGCAAATGTTGTAGCAGATGCATTAAGCCAAAAAGAAAAAATCAAACCACTCCGAGTTAGATCATTAGTTATGACCATTCATCCAAAACTACCATCACAAATTCTCGAAGGTCAAACTGAAGCACTCAAAGAAGAAAACGTCAAAGCTGAGAACTTACAAGGAATTGGATTTAATAAATTTGTTTGTTACATCCTCGACTAGAACTAGTTTTTGTATTAAGAAAACGAAGGTGGTTACCACTCTTTGGTCAATTTGAGAGACTTAATTTTGCTATGAGTCCCATAAATCAAAGTATTCAATTCACCGGGTTCTAACATAGATGTATAAAGATTGAAGAAACTCCTATTTGTGGACTAACGTGATTGCATTCATGAGGATATGGTTGGCTAATGTTTAACATGTTTTAGAGTCAACGGCAGAATGTCAAAAGTCCATCTGGCTTACTGGTTTTTTTTTTTATAACTTTTAATTTCAATAAATTTTACAACCCGAAATTCTATGTGGAAATAGGAAAGATAACAATGACTTTGTACAATATTCCTAAAACATCATAATACGGACATGCACCATTTGGGTACATTGTCGTTCATCTTACAAAATCACGCATTTCATACCTACTCTGAGCGTCAGATTGTATGACTACCCATTACAAGGTTAGATATCAAAGAAAATAAGCCTCATTGGATGGGCGTGTGCCAAGATCAATCACTAGGGATCGTGACAGTCATTTTCACTTCAGATTCTGGCCAATCATTGCAACATAATGCTTTGGGTACTAATTAGACATGGAGTACGGCATATAATCCTTGTGAACCGATGGACAAAAGTAAAAAGACCATTCTAAAAATCTCGATACTGACATGCTTCGTCGCCTTTTGTGTTCATTAGCTTTTAGGAAAAGGATGGAAAAAACATTTACAATTGGTAAAATTTTCTACAATAATACATTATCATGGGCCTGGATTAATGGCAGCACCGTATTGAAGCACTCTATGGTCGAAAGTGCAGATCACCTGTTTGCTGGGCTGAAGTTGGTGATATTTACAGGACCAGAAATAGTCCATGAAACCAATTAAAAGATAGTACGAATTCGTCAACACTTGCAAGCTGCAAGAGATCGGCAAAGAAGTTATGCCAATATTAGACGAAAGCCTTTAGAATTCCAAGTTTGAGATCATGTAATGTTAAAAGTGTCACCTCGTAAAGGAATCGTCTGATTTGGAAAACAAGGAAAACTTAATCCTCTGTACATTAGACCATTCAAAATCCTTGAATGGATTGGTCCAGTGGCATACAAATTGAGCTTCCTAAAGAGCTCAAGTAATGTCCACAACACTTTCACGTTTATAATCTAATGAAATGCTTATCTGAGTGGAATCTCTCGGCTTTCTAATGTAAGAATTCTGCTTGATGACAAGTTCAACTTTGTGGAGAGGAACCCATAGAAACATGGATCGAGAAATCAAGACTAAAAACACGTCGTATTCATGTAGTTAAAGTACGATTGGAAATCTAAATAGGACCAGGAATTTAATGGGAATGCGAAGACAAAATTAGTGCCAAATATCCACATTGTTTCAAATCACTTAGGCATCCAACTAAATCTTTGGACGAGATTTCTTTTAAGGGAGGGGTGGACTATTAAATCCGCAATTTTCTTCCAATGTAATTATCATCTATTTAAATTAGATGCAATGTTACTTCTCACATCTAATAAATTTGATTGAAATATTTATATCACCTTCTTACAGGGAAATTTTTCCGCTTTATCTACTCTATGTCAACATCATCTAAAGTTAACGAGTCACAAACCTACCAATGGACCAAACCTATCTACTTATTATGTCAAGCAAACAGCATAAACATGTAAGTAGTAAAATTCTTGTCATATACATTATCTATTTAACATAGTTTTCACAATGATATTATCAAATAAACATAAACCATTAACGTTTATGCTTAAACCCTAATTTTGGGTAATGTAAACATTCAAAGCGAATGTAAAAGCAACTAAAACATGTGTACAAGTATCTTAGCATCTCATTTTGAATACATTTTTCCTCTAAAAAAACAATGTTACAACTCATTCTCTAAGAACATGTACAAGGTCTTTAAGCATGACATCCAAATAGCAGTTTTTACCTCGTTTTAATTCTAGTTTCTTTAACGCACTCCAATTTTTTTACAACGTAACTTCACACTCAATATAAAATATTTAAAACATTTAATTATTTACTCTAAGCACTCATACCCATTTTAAAAAAATAACCCATAATTCTGTACGTTTAAAACTAAAAGTTTAACCTTTAAAATCTGAAACTAAGACCTAATAACTAATCCTAAACACTAAACTATAATCCTAACACTAATCTTAAACCTTAATCTACCTTAAAACCATAACCCTTAGTCAAATAAAATCCTTAAAACACCCTAAACGAGTACTAAATGGGACCCGATAAACCATATTTCCCTCCAAATTGACCCATTTTGAAAAACCAACCAATGGACCCTACATACTCCATGTCAAGCTTACTTCATCTAAAGATGACTCTACAAGCACATAAATAAAACACTTTCCTCCCCCACGTTGCTTTGTACTCTTGTTTCATTTGTCTTTAGCGCGGCTTTCACAACCAACTATACACTTTCATTGCTAGGTCTTTAGCTTACAAGACTCATCCTATAGCCTCTCCATGTCACCACTAGCCTCACTTAGTCATTCCATACATGTCCTAAATTTGGTTAATAAGTTTCCTTGCCCTCTAAGGGGTTTTTGCACCATTTATAAAGGGGATTACCCCATTCATGTCAACTCACACCTCAATTCATTTCTTTATATTCAACACCATCAATGGAGTTCTAAGCTGATCAAGAGCAACAAGTGAAGTCTCACGAGCAGAAACAAAGCAAAGAAATCAAGAAATGAAGCCCGAAAGTTGTTATTCTAGGTGTACGAGTGCTAAATCCCTATTTTGACCCATTTTCAAACCCATAAGCTCAAGCTCAAGTTCTATAAGCTCCATTTCTGTTTCAATACTCTTATAATGTTCATATGATCATGTTAAAATCATTGTTAAAAGCTTTAAACTCAAAAACCCATGTGTTTTTCCCTTTAGATCTAAACTGAATTCATGAAACCCTAAAAACATGTTTTCTCAAAATCTATAAGCAATTATCATAAGATGTTGTTATAAGCTACTTTTATAAGCTCATCTAACATTTCTATAAGCATTTTATCAAGTCTTAAAAGCTTGAAGCTTAAAAACCTACGCGTTTTCATTTAAAAACCCTAATTTGACCCGTTTTGATTTCTAGCTTATCAAGTCATTATTTTGAACTTTCGATACATTAAAACATCTTATTTTAGCTTATATTAATAAGCCATAACCTGTAAATATCATTTGGAATCTTAAAATAAGCTTGCATGGCATTTTGGACTTGTTTTGTAAAAATTTCCATGCATAGGGGTATATATTGTAACTTTCTGAAATTAATAACTACAAGGGTTGAAAATGTCATTTTCTTAAAGTTATAACTATAAGGACTTGTTTTTCCAAGTTTCAAAGTTAAAGGTTTGATATGTATATACTTTTTATATAAAGGACTAAACTTGTAAAAGTTTATAATCCAATGGTATATTTTGCCAATTTTGCAAACTTATAAAATATTATATTTTTATTAAATTATAAAAATATATCTAGTTTTTAAAGAAACTTGAAATCTTAATGTATCAGGTTTCATTTGGCTATACGTTTTGACTAGTTTGTTGGATTTACGATTTAAAGTATCATGGCTCCTCAAACATTTACTACATGACCTCTTAATTGTGATGGCCCGAACAGTGATACGATAATTCCATAATAATTCAATCAAAGATGACATTTCATTATGATATAAGTCATATCCAATCAAACTAAGACTTGACATATTACCCAGGTTGTGTGACGAAACCGTTATTCTCATTTCATATACCTTTGCCATCAATCAAATTTCCATATACTATTAAGGTGAGTTCATAGCCTCGCATTTTAATCTTTCAAATGATTTATAAACCCACGATGGGGATACATGCTATAAACATGAATGCAAGTATTTTCTGTATGATATCCTAATGCATTATTGCTTAAGTGTCTGCTTTTGCCATTAAGCCCCCACTATCATGAACTATTAATTACTCGTCGAGGTAAGCGCGAATGCTGTGAATAGATCTATTTGGGATTGGACTTCCCCGTTGGTGTATATATACTGTCGATAACCAATAGCACATCATTTGAATAACTTTTGTAGGTGTTTGGCAAAGACACCCGTTGGGGCAATTACTTGTGATTATTTATTATCCCAAGGCTTCACTGTCATGAGCTTAGCAATGATAATGATTTCTATAATAATTGTACATGCATGCAATTATTACAAACTTTCGGTGTATAACAATGTAACCCACTATTGCATTCAAACTGCTTTACTTAAACCTATGAATTTCACTCAACCATTGTGTTGACTTTTTAGCATGTTTATCTCAGGTAATTGAGCAGCATATGGCACGGAGTGGCTCGGACATGAAGATGGCTAAAATTTTATCATTCAAAACTTTTGTTACTAGATTTTGGTACCTCACTTTTGTAAAAACTCTGATGAATAAATGAATGATAACTTCATTTTCTAAAAACGTCTCTTTTCGATTTGTTTTCTATGATTATGACTATTGTACCTTGAAATAATACCCCAGATTAGCTTCCGCTGCTATATGTCAAAATGGGGGTGTTAAAGAGTTGACTATACTTTTTGAAGAAAATAAATCTGAAGAATCGACCAAGGAACTTACAAGTCCTGAGCTTAATGATACTTCTCTCCTATTATCTGATTGTGACTCCTCTCTTTCTAAGGAATTTTCTGAGATTGACCTTCTAGTCTTATTTCCCTCTGGAAATGAAGACATAATTATCGATCTTGGAATATTCATTATCAAAGAAGTCCAATTTGAGAGATTTCATATTCTTCCTCTAGACGATTTTTCTATTCTCTCATTCGTTAGTAAGTCTCTTCTTCTTACTGATCCTCCTAAGATCGAAACTTTTCTATCATTTCCTGCCGAAAATGAGGACAAAGTTTTCAATGTTGAGATCTTCTTAATCAATGAAGTTTTGTCTTTTACAAGAAAAACTCCACATCTTTTGAGTGATAATTTCTTGATCGATAAATGTAATAGCTTTAGTGAAATTTCATTGATGGCCGAATCTTCAGTCAGTTTTCACCCCAAGGACAAAGAAATTCGGAGAGTCAAGCTAGAGACTCGC
>BQNB010144275.1:0-16877 GCA_026074375.1 Tanacetum coccineum
TACACTATATGAGTGTTGGTTAAGTTATATAAAGCATATATAAGTAAAAGTATAAAAAGTTACTTATAAATGTTCATGATCAAATAAGTATGCAAACTTGATATTCTTGGACAATATATGGACTAATCATGGACTAGATACCCTAAGGATGTAAGACATGTGATATTGAAGGTTATAAAGGACTTGTAACAAATTGGTTAAACTAAAATTCTATAAAAATAACTTTTAAACACATTTAAACAAAATGGACAAAGTGGGTTGTTTGGAATTCAAATTAACATATGTATTTTATGATTTTATAAAATACTACATGTCACAAGGATCGTGGGCATGTAGAGAACTCGAAAAACCAATTTATAACGAAGGAGATACGCTAATTTTAAGTTATACGTTAATTAAACGCGTTTATAAAAGAAATTTTATAAAAACCAATTACTATTCACATCTAATGAAAATGTAAACATATTTTATCAGTTAGTACATAATTTTAGGATTTCAAAACAATAAGAATCATAATTTTATGATTAATAACGAAGGAGTTATGAATTACGCGAGTTTACGACAATAAATACTTTTATAAAACTATTTTTATAAAAGTTACTGTTCATATCAGACATGAACATTTTGAAAACATCATTAATTTGATAAAACTTTTAATTACGAAGACGTACTCGAAAGAATCACTAAAAACGGAGTTAAAACGAATAAAATACGACGTTTACGATAACTAAATTTATAAAATGTATTTTTTAAATGTATTCATGAACAGTAAGATAACCACTATGCAACAAAGGCTAAAATTATAAAATGTAATATTTGATAACTCAGATTTAATATTAGGAAAGCTGTGGACATAAGAAACGTTAAGAAACAAGCTTAACACGTTTAAAAGTTTACATGTTTTTACTAATGAAATATTTAATAAACATTTTAAATCTTATTAAATATGATTTCTTATTAGAACGAGAATTTGATGGTTGTTATTGTACGTTATTATAGTACTTATATATGAGGTAGTGAGTTAAGAGTCAAAGTGCTTAGTACTTATAACGACTTTATACATGATTTTGCGTTGGCATTCGGTCATTATCGTGTCACATTATTGTTGTGTGACAAACCGTGTTTTGGGTAGGTTAGTTTATCCTTCTAGATAAAGGTCTAAGTGTCCTTTTTGTATGTTTCTTGCGTGCTATGTGTTCATTTTATGTTAGGTTGAGTGGTTTACGTATGTGCATGATGTCATTTTAGAGGTAAATGATTATCTTATTTTGTGTGCATATGAGTTTGGTGTTAAGTATTCCATTTGTTCACGTGTGATGATAATAGAAATGAAAGACGTGTTGCATGCATTGCTACGTCAATTCTTGGTTTTTAAGAGTTGAGCGTTTATGAGAAATGTAAGTTATTGGAAAGGAAGCATGTGAGTGAAATATAGAAGTTTGCAGTAAACTTTCTATAAATAGAAAGTGAAATGTGAAATGAAAAGTTATTTTTAGAAAGTTTAGTAAGTAGCGTTTATGTAAAAAAAGGTTTACCCAAATTAGCTTAGGTTTTTGTAGAAAATTAGGGTAATGTATATAATTATATAATTAATAAATAAAATAATAATAATAATAATATATTTATTAAGGGGTGCGTCTGGTTTTAAAAGAATTTTTTTTAATTGTTTTAAGTTATAGTTAAGTTAGGACTCTATTTGGTTAAGTTAAAAAAACCTAGTCATAATTTTCTTTTCTCCCTACCTTGGTATGCCATACAATTTTACCTCCCCAAAACCCTAAGGAGTCAAATTTTGCTAAGTGATCCAAGAGCATTCAAGAGTTGTGATTTAGGTGCTGAGAATCAAGGTAAGTGTGTTTAATCCTAGTTAATTAATGTATTCATGTAAGCCTAATTATGATGGATCTAGGGTTTTAATTAAAATACAGAATGATTATGATATATTATGATTGTAGTATGCTTAGGATTGAAATAGATGCGTATGCATGCTTGTGGTTTGGTTAGATTTGCGTTAAAACTGGATTTAGAGTTGAGCAGAATGTTAGGTCGGGTTCAACGATGTTATCTTGGTGATAAAATGATATTTTGATATGTTTCTATGATGTCACATGAATAAGCCAAAAGAGTCTACTTTCTAGAAAATCAGGCCTCAAAGGTTTTTAAGGTCGGGAAGTCATTCAAATAATTTTTATACTAAAAGTTATTAAAAATAGTAATATACGGGTCTGAATTAGGTCATGTTTGGGAGGGAGTAAAATCACTAGTATTTAAAATGAATTAGCTTTCCCTTTCTACAGTAGTTTAACTCTCCTATGTCTATTGTTAAATCTGGAAAAAAGTAGCCTCTTAATTCATGTCTAAATATGGTAGTTAGAAGTGATCAGTTTGGTGTACAATCAGATCCAAATTAGGAAGTTTTGAAGTTGTTTTATTTTGAGTGTAGTTTACAATCTAAGTAATATTGGGAATCACAAAACGGTAGTTATTATTACTCATAATATGAACAATGGGTGTTTTTTGGTATAAATTATGAAGGTCATTAGTAAGGATTTTGAGTATGTAAAGAGACACTTAAATTCTGCACATTCTTATTTAATTATAAGTAGCCGTTCTGTAAAAGTGTTAATGAGATGTTATGGTTGGGCATGTGTCGGGGTAGGTGACTCTTGGATGTTAGGTAAACACTTAGACATCCATCATATGTGTGTCATCCATTTGGGGACCAGAGCTTTTAGGTTGTGTCGGTGGTAACGTGTTTATTTATTTGTATAGTTGCGTGTTGAGATTTGGAAGCTGCGTTTGAGTATTCAGGTGAGTTTCATAGTCCCTCTTTTCACATCGCTTTTAAATTGGGATGGAAATGATGCAAATAGATTTGAAATGTTCTAATTACTGTGATTATGTGTCTTTATTTTGAAAGTGTATGGACTTTACTTGGCTATTGTATGTTACAAGCTAAATGCTTATGTGCATTTAGATCAGGGGTAACGTTCCTACCCATTTGTTGTGATATTGGATCAGGGGTAACGTTCCTACCCATGTGAAGTAATGGTTTTAATGGATCGGGGGTAACGTTCCTACCCAAGTGTTGATACATGTTGGATCGAGGGACACGTTCCATTACCATGCTCGTTCTGGTTACATTTACATGTTAGCTTGTATGATAGTATAGTAATTGTCCTGCCATGTTTGCATTAATCACAGTAATTGTTTATAAGCTTTGATTTTCGTATCTTAAACCTATGACTCTCACCAACCTTTGTGTTGACGTTTTAAGCATCATTTTTAGGTAACCATCTTGAGGATGTTGAAGTTGGGAAGAGTGGCTAGTGAGACCACAGGCTTGCATTCGGAGTCATTCTTATAGAGATTTTATTTATGTCATTTGAATTGTTTGATACTTGATTGTTATTTGATTATTTAGACTTTTGGAGTATGTTTTCTTGTGGTATGACTTTGCTATCGTAATGCAAGAATCCTTTATCTTGTGTTAGATATTGTCATGACACATTGTGTCTTATTTGTTTATCTATTTAATTTAGTTCTCTCTATTGTTGACACCATTATGTTGTGATGATATCCATGATGTTACGCCTCGTGTTTTCGCCTAGGCGGGGTGTGACAGATTGGTATAAGAGCCTTTGGTTATAGAGAAGTAGGTGGTTGAGCCTAGACTATAACCTAGGATTCCTTTACGTATATGCATGTTGGGGCTTAAGCATTTAGTAGTATAACTAGTATGCGTTTTCCCCCTTTATTACATGATTTTATATCTTAGTTTTGTTATTTTTTTAGCTATTTTGATTGCCTTTATCTGATTTAGCATGCCTTATCTCTTGATAAATTAGCTATGCCTCCTCACCTTCATAAGAAGTTCCGCATGGGGGTTGCCATTGCAAAAGGATGTAGGGGATACTATAAATCAGGAACAAGGGCTTTGGTAAGGCGGGGTAGCCGCAAGATCCGTATACCGATTGACAAGTACCCATGTAGAGTTGAAGAGAGGTTGACTGTGACAACCATGGTTTAAGCAGGTTAGTTAAACCATTAGTATTGACTTATGTGCCTGTTGCAATATATGGTGTATGTGATTCTGTGTGTTTATATGAGTTTATGTGGGTTATGTGAGGTATTGGTAATCAATCCATTGAGTGTGATCATCTCAATGAGATTGGAATAGTGGTGAAATTAGTTAAGTTCATTTCGTTCACTTTTGAGTGACAAGGAAATGATTATTGAGATTTGATCATTTCCGTGTTAAATGTGTAAGTATTATTACGTATACGTATTTTTGTCTTAGTAATCTAAGATAGGTTTAGATTTTATGTGGTAAGTTAAGAAAAATGTAAAAATTCTATTTTAGGAAAGTTAGGTTGAAAATAAAAAGTTAAAAAGTTATTTTTAAAAGTCTAGTGAATTTCATTTAAGCAAAAGAGTGAATAGTCGGAATTAGTTGAAGGTTTTTTAAAAATTTATAGGAAAAAAAAATTACAAAGTAATTATATAATTAATAAATAGAAAAAAAATTATACAAATGGCCTAGTCGGCCGAATAAAAGGAAAAAAAAGAAAAGAAAAAGAAAAAAAAGAATTGTATTAGGAAACAAATTCTAATTAGGCTTTATCTAGGATTATTTTAGGAGCCTATAAATACAAAAAAATAAAGGATCCCTAAACCTCTATTTGTTCAACCGATCCAGAGAAGAAGAAGAAAGCAAAAATTCTTTAGGGTTTAGGTATTTTCTAATTCTTTGTTTGATAATTATAGTTCTTATTTTATACTTCTTGTTAATACTGAAGTATGATGGATTAGTTGAATCATGAAAATAAAATTTTGGGTTTTAAATTTATAGTGTTTATAGTTTAATGTGATTGTTTGCTAATGTTCAATTGGTTTCATGATTTTGAATTCATGCGTTGAAGGGTCTAGATCGCCGATATTAGTTGTTTATTACACTGCAGAAAATTAGGCAGTTTTTGTATCGGTTTCATACTTAATCATAATGTTTTCAAATAAAAAAATTACAACATGAAATGATAGATAAACTCAAAGAGTTATTTCAACAAAAGTTGGTCTCGTGATTTTTTATGGTCAGGGAAAAGTGGGTCAAAGGTCGTTACAAAATCCCGTGTGTAAAAACTGTGATGAATTTTAGTTGTTTGGTTTTGCTTTTTATAAAAATACGTAGACTCTAGTTAGAGGCTCAAAAATCACGTGGAAGTTATTTTTTATAATGTGAGTGTGACCCTTGATTTTTCTAAGTAATATAATGAGGTTATAAGTGGTCAGATCTGGTGTCATACTTTAGGGCGTGGTTAATTTTTGATCTTGAATTGTGGGAAGTGTTTATGTCCAGTGGTACGTTTAGGACGCGGAAAGTGAGTATAAAATTCTGCTCAAAACCAAAAAATTTAATGATTGTAAGCTTGAAGGTGTTGATATGTAGAGTTGGAAAATGGTTTAAATCAGTATGAAATACCTATGTAGTTAGCTTATATATCCATCATAGTTGAGGTTTCATCATATATGGGTGAATGCCTAATTGATGGTAGATTATTCGTGTGCTTAATTGTTGATTATAGCTTGTAAAGTGTTTTGTGAAATGCTTTTGTGGATCTTTTTGTTAGCTAAGCATCGGTTGGAGTTTCATAGGCGCCCTTTTCTTATGTTTGTCTTAGGGGAAAATGATTGCAAAGAGGTTAGAAATGTGTTAGTTACTTGATAATGTGATTTAAATGACTGCATGGCTATTCGTAGACTATTGTATGTTTATGTGCTACTTGCGTTTTTAGGGATAAGAATTGTTGTGGCTTGTGCTATGATAGTATCATGGAATTTATGGATTGATTGGTAGTAAGCGTGATCGTCTTATTACTGTGAGTTGTTTGGAGTGCGCATGATCGTTTTCATTGTTGTTATGTTTTGTGTGAGGGATGTTGAGGTGGAAGTGGGTCAATGTGGATTGATGTGATTGCATGTTAGCTTGTATGATATACGCTGTATGTCCTGCTATGTTATGTTTTATTTATCATAGTAATTGGATTTAAATGTTTGTTTTGAGTGTCTTAAACCTATGACTCTCACCAACCGTTGTTTGAAAGTTTTTAAGCATCATTTTTCAGGTGAGATCATGATAATTCTGAGTTAGAGAAGTGGCTAGAATGACCGCTTGGATTGGCCATTGGAGTTAGTCTCATGGTATGTATATGTTTGTTGCATGATTTTGTTGAATGTTATTTGATTTTATTAGGTTTGTGAGATATTGTTCTTGTATTGGTAAGACCCTTTTTCTTTAATACAAGATGTTGTTCTTTTTTGTTTTGCGGTATTGTCATTGACACATTGTGTCTGTGTTAACTTGTTATGATTTGTGTTTCTCTATTGTTGACACCATTGTGTTGTGATGATATCCATGATGTTACGCCTCGTGTTTCTGCCTTGGCGGGGTGTGACAGATTGGTATCAAAGCCAGGTTTTATAGAGAACTAGATGGTTGAGCCTAGACTATAGCTTAAGAGTCCCTCATATAGATGCATTTAGAGCTTATGTGTAAGTATATACCTATTATGCTTATTTTCCCTAAGTTTCATTAAGTATATTATACTATATACTATATATATAAGTTGAGTTTTTCTTTGTTATTTTGAGATCCCTGTCTTGATATATACTATGTTTTGTGGTCTATTATAGTTTGTCTCCCCCTATTTGTAGAAAGTACCATGATTCAGTTGCTTTCGCAACTGGGTGTAAAATGATTAAGAATAGCAAGCGGGGTAACCGCAAGATCCGAATTCCTATTGCTATGTGGCCGTGTAGAGTCGAAGAAAAGATGACCTTGAAGGAAGTTGATGGACAAACGGTTGAGGAAATTGAAACAAAGATAATTGACAAGGATGACACTATCACCAGAGTTCTTGAAAAATTTCAAGGTTATGAAACATCTGAAGAAGAGCCGGTGGAACAACCCAGAAGACATGACATGTATGGATTTGTGGATCACCTACAACCTCAACAAGGAAATCCCATGAATGAGTTTGCACCACATCGACTACCTCAGCCAAAGGGTAACATGAATGGATGGTTAATAGAAGATGAGGAAGAAGTTGACAGGAATGAAGTGGACTCGGACCTTCAGGCCCCGAAAGTAGTAAACCTGGTATGGAGGAGAAACTAAAGCCAGATCATGATGCACGTTTCTCGTGAACAGCCATATTTTTCTAAGTAATTGATTGTTTGTATCTTGGATTTTCTTTCTTTCGGACATTGGAGCTGTATGTTAGAATGTTTTATTTTGATGTTTGGATTTTGCGTATTAATAATAAAAGTGATTATTGTGATTATTCCTTGTGTTATTTGGTGGTTTCATTTTTTAAGTGTGTATATGGTATGTTATTTTATGAAGCGTTCTCCATTAGGAGGGGAGTACAATGTGAGAGGGGGCATCTATAATTATGTGTTGGCCACATTAATCTATATCTGCGCCACAACTATAGGTGGACTTGCAAGTATGAATTACATTGGATTATTGTTGATTGCGTTGCATGATGTATCCATGGTTATTAAGATGTATGATAAGATATGATCCTTTATATCGTCTAATGTATATTAATAATTTTTATTATTTATAGGGAATGGCTCGCATCAGATGTCAAAGCGGCAACAACGATAACAACAACAACGAGAACCTTGACATTGCTGCTATTATTGCGCAGCAATTGCAAACCATTCTCCCTTAGATTGTCACTCAAGTGACTAACAACGTGAACAATGCTAATAACAGTAATGGAGGAAATAGTGGTGGTGGAAATGGAATGGTGGGAACAACGAATGCACTTTCAAGGCATTTCAATCTTGTAATCCCAAGGAGTATGATAGGAAAGGAGGTGCGCGATAGTGGGTTACTCGTTATGGTTGATTGAGTGAGATGGAAAATGTGTTGATAATAGTGGTTGTTGCGAAGAATCAAAAAGGTGAAGTATCGCGGCTAAGTTCATTGGTGAATAATAGCTTTGACTTGGTGGAACACTCACGTCAAGCAAGGAGGCGTGATGGCTGCTAAATGCCTGACATTTGAACTATTTTAAGGCATTGATGGTTGAAGAATTCTACCCAAGTAATGAAATGGAGAAATTAGAGAATGAGTTTTGAAATCACAAGATGGTGGGAGCTAATCATGCTGCCTACACTGATAGGTTTCATGTGTTGGCCATGTTGGTCCCATATTTAGTTACACCTGAGTTATCTCGTATTAAGAGGTACATAGATGGATTGGCTCATGAGATAAGAGGAATGCTTCGAGCATATCTACTGAATTTGCGCCCCTACTTAATGTGAGACATAGTATTGTGAATCCTGGTTATGTAATAGAAGTAGTTGATGGTAAGAAAGTAGAAGTGGATAGAATTATCCATGACTGCAAACTAGAACTAGGAAGTTCTCTGTTTAGCATAAACTTAATACCTTTAGGTCATGGAAGTTTTTGATAGTGGATTGTAGGAATGGATTGGTTTGTCCAACATATAAGGCTGATGATAGTATGTCTATGAGAAACTGGTAGTGAGAAAATACGTGGAGGATGGTAGGATCCTTAGGGTACATGAAGAACGGGCCGTAGGAATCACCAAAGCATTAAAGAGTGCAAAGGAGGATGAACTAAAGTTGAGCGATATATCTGTGGTACATGAGTTTGAGGATGTGTTTCCAGAAGACTTGTCAGGATTACCTCCGCAACGACAAGTGGAGTTTCGCATCGATCTAGTTCCTGGAGTGACGCCTGTTGCGAAGTCTCCATATCGACTAGCGCCTTCGGAAATGCAAGAATTGTCTGTGCAGCTGCAGAAGTTGCAAGACAAGGGTTTCATACGACCTAGTCATTCTCCATGAGGAGTGCCAGTGTTATTTGTCAAGAAGAAGGATGGTTCGCTATGTATGTGTATCGACTATAGAGAGCTGAACAAGTTGACGATTAAGAATCGTTATCCTCTTTTTAGGATTGATGATTTATTTGACCAACTACAAGGATCACGTTATTTCTCCAAGATAGACCTTCGGTCAGGTTATCACCAACTACGCGGCATGAAGACGACATGCCTAAGACGGTGTTTCAAACGAGATACAGACATTTTGAGTTTACGGTTATGCCTTTTGGGCTAACCAATGCACCTGCAGTCTTTATGGATCTGATGAATAGAGTTTGTAAACCGTACTTAGATAAGTTCCTTATTGTGTTCATCGATGACCCTCTGATTCTACTCGAAGAATTGAAGGAGGACATGATAGTTTTATTTAAGTTTAGGTGTTGGAGATTGTTAAGGAAGGAGAAAGTATATGCTAAGTTCTCCACGTGTGAGTTTTAGTTGCAAGCGGTGCACTTTTCTTGGCCATGTTGGTCAATCTGTATGGTATACATAGGATCCCAGTAAAATTTAGAAGCAGTAAAGAATTGGAAGACCCTACGACGCCTTCTAGTTCGATCATTGTTTGGGATTAACGGTTGATTATCGACGGTTTATGTTGCGAAACTTTCCAAAAGATGGGATATAACTGTTAAGTTTACCTCGTAGAAACTCAAGTAGAATCAGAGTAGTTGGCGGGACTTTGGTGGAGCAGGAAGGGGCTTTTCAAACTTTTAAAGAATAACTTGTGTGATGACCAATCTTGACGATACGTGATGGTGTGGAAGATTTCTATGGTTTATTGTGATGCATCAAAACCAAGGATTAGGTTGTGTACTAATGCAAGTTGGGCAAGTGATTACTTTTGCATCGAGGCAGCTGAAAAACAAATAAAGAAGAACTTTATGACGCTCCTATGGTTTGAATTGGAGCTGTTGGTTTGCTCTTAAGACATGGAGGCTTATTTGTATGGTACTAAGAGTTGTTAATCTATGGATCACAAAGTCTTAAACACATTTTTGATCAAAAGAGTGAATATGCGTCAGAGGAGATGTGGATTGAAGCTATTTAGTGATTTTGAGTGCGCGATTCGTTTACCATCAAGATTAGGCGAACATTGTGGTCAATGCATAAATGAGGAAGGATACGGTGTGAACACATAGACGTGTAAAGGGCGATGGCACTAGTGGACCTATTCAGGCTTGGAATGAGAGAAAGGATAAAAGCAGCCCCAGAGTGAGGCGCTTAAGCAACGAGATGTAATTATGAAAACCTGGCATGGCTAGTCAGCAGATGTAAAGAAGAGTAAGAAGGTGAGGGTTTGTATTTCATGGACCGTATGTTTGGGGTATCCATTTTGAAGGAGAGTGTAAAGAACGATGATCATGGATGAAAGTCACATGTTTAATTAACTCTGTGAATCCTGGATGCGGTTAAGATTACCATGATTGTTCGTGTTTATGTACTGGTGGCCCGGGACCATGAAGATATTATTTTGCTACTAATGTTAGATTAAGTGCTTGATGTTCGAAGGGTATAAGTAGCTGAGCATCAAAGGCCTTATGGGTTTACTAGCAATAACCTAGATAACCCAAGGAAATGGGATAAGATTCACAGGATTTTATCACTAAGTTGCCTAGGACAAAAAGTGGGCATGACACGATTTGGGTCATAGTCGATAGACTAACTAAGTCGAATCATTTCCTGGCTATAAGATAAGACTATTGTACTGAGATATTGGCAAAGATCTACATTGATGAATTAAGTCGCGCGAGACATGGATTCTATGGTCGATTATTTCGATATAGAGAGGGGACGATTTAGGTCACTGGACGATTTACGTCGCGTTGCTGGCAGACTGTGCAAAAAGCATTAGGGACGAGGTTGGATATGAGTACGGCTTATCATCCCCAAATGGATGGACAAAGTGAGCGTACGATTCAGACCCTAGAGGATATGTTGAGGGCGTGTGTAATTGATTTTGGTGGTAGCTGGGATGTTCATCTACCATTGGCTGAGTTTTCTTACAATAATAGCTATCATTCGAGTATAAGATGTGCTCCGTTTGAAGCCTTGTATGGAAGGAAGTGTAGGTCGCCTGTTTTATGGGCTGAGATTGGAGAAAGTAGTTTGATTGGACCTGAATTAATTCAAGAAACGACTGATAAAGTTGTGTTGATAAAGGAGAAGCTCAAGGCAGCAAGAGATCGTCAAAAGAGCTATGCTGACAATAGACGCAAACCATTGGAATTCGAAGTAGGAGATCGAGTGATGTTGAAAGTATCCCCATGGAAAGGTGTAATTCGTTTTGGGAAAAAGGGAAAGTTAGCACCGAGATACGTAGGACCCTTTGAGATTCTTGAAAGGATCGGTCCTGTAGCTTATCGATTGAGATTGCCTGAGGAATTGAGTGGAATACATGATACGTTTCATGTGTCAAACCTAAAGAAATGTTTGGCGGATGCTAGTTTGCATGTGCCATTAGATGAGATAAAGGTTGACAAAACTCTTCGTTTTGTCGAGGAACCTGTAGAGATTTTGGATCGTGAAGTTAAGAGTTTAAAGCGTAGTAAGATAGCGTTAGTAAAGGTTCGTTGGAATTCTAAGCGTGGTCCTGAGTTTACTTGGGAACGTGAGGATTATATGAAGTCTAAGTATCCTCTGTTGTTTGTCGTTCGAGTTGATGAATCGGCTAGTTAAATCTCGGGACGAGATTTCCTAAAGGAGGGGATACTGTGACAACCATGGCTTGAGCAGGTTAGTCACCCAAACTGTTAGTAGATCTTATGGTGCCAGTAGCAATGTATAGTTTATGTGATTTTATATGTTTATATATGTTTATGTGGGGTTGGTAATCAATCTATTGAGTGTGATCATCTCAATGAGATTGGATTGATGGTGGAGAATTATTTGAGTTTAATTCGTTCACTTTGAGTGACAAGGCAGAGATTTATGAGATTTGAGCGATTAACCGTGTTGAATGTGTAAGTATTTTTTTCGTATAACCCCCGTTTAAATTTTTTTTTTTTTTTTGTTTTTGATTTAGTAATTAAAGATAGGTTTAGATTTTAGAGTTGTGAAGTTTAAAAAAATGTAAAATTTCTATTTTAGGAAAATTAGGTTAAAAATGAAGGGTTAAAAAGTTATTTTAAAAATCTAGTGAATTTCGTTTATGCAAAAAAAAGTATAGTTACATTAGTTAAGGTTTTTATAAAAATTTAAGGAAATACAAATAAATATGTAATAATTAAATAAATAAAAAAAGGGGCCGTATGTGTTATGTGTTTTGTTGACATTGAGAAGTGTGGTCATAAGAGGGAGTACACTTGTGAAAGGGGGCATCTATAATTATGGTGGGGAACATAATTATACATGCGCCACAACATAAGTAGACTTGTAAGTAAGATTACGCGGATTTGATGTCAACATGTTGTTTGGTTAATTATGTATGTATATGTATATATATAGTTATGATTGTATATTGATAGAATGGTCGATTTAGAAACCTTTCCCCTCTCATCTAATGTACGTTAATACTATCTTAATCAGAATGGTTCGAACATGGAGTAACGACAATGAAAATGGGCAACCCGACATCGCTGCCATCATTGCGTAGCAATTGCAAAATATCATTCCCTAGATCGTCACTCAAGTGACAAACAACGTGAACAACGGAAATAACAATAACAACAACGGGAACAACAATAACAACAATGGAAATAACAACAACAACAATGGGAATGGTGGGAACAATGGGTGTTCCTACAAGGGATTTTAGGATGCGGCCTTAAGGAGTATGACGGAAAAGGAAGTACGATAGCACTTACCTGCTGGATCGAGAAGATGGAAAATGTACTTGACAATAGTGGGTGTTCTGAGAATCAAAAGGTGAAGTATGCTGCTAGTTCGTTTGTTAACAAGGCACTGACATAGTGGAACACTCAAATCCAGGCAAAAGGCCGTGAAGCGGCAATTGGTATGACCTGGAATGATTTTAAGGCACTGTTGGTGGAGGAATTTTATCCAAGTAATGAAATGGAGAGGTTGGAGAATGAATTTTGGAATCACAAGATGGTAGGAGCCAACCATGCAGCTTACATGGATCGGTTCCATGAACTGGCCAAGTTGGTTCCACATCTAGTGACACCTGAGGCGGCACGCATCAAGAGGTATGTAGCGGGATTGGCGCCTAAGATTAGGGGAATGCTCAAGGTGACTCAGCCAACAACTATCCAGGATGCAATACTGAGAGCCGGCATACTTACTAACGAAGTGATTAGCTGTGGTACCTTGTCAAAGAGTAATGAGAAGAGGAAGGCAGTGGAAGAGACTAGTAAATCTAGAGGGTCATGGAGGGATAAAAAGAAGGCAAAAATGGGAGCGGGTTTTGTGGCAACAGCTCCTCCTAAAAATAAATTTGTAAACCAATATCCCAAGTGTACTAAGTGTTATACTTATCATCCGAATGATGGAGTTTGTAGGCTGTGTTTTAACTGTCAGAGACTGGCCATTTTGCTAAAGTGTCACACCCCGCCTATGCGGAAACACGAGGCGTAACATCATGGATATCATCACAACACAATGGTGTCAACAATAAAGAAAACTAAAGGAAAAGGAAAATCAAATGGGACACTATGTGTCATGATAGTACCCAACACAAGGTAAAGGAGTCTTGCATTACGATAGCAAAGTAATACCACAAAGAAACATAATCTAAAAGTCTAAACAAGATCAACAAACATCCAAGTATCAAACAATTCAAATGACTTAAATAAAATCTCTAGGAGAATGACTCCGAATGCAAGCCTACGGTCTCACTAGCCACTCTTCCTAACTTCAACATCCTCAAGATGGTTACTTGAAAATGATGCTTAAAACGTCAACATAAAGGTTGGTGAGAGTCATAGGTTTACGACACACAATCCAACTTTAAAATAAATTACTGTGATTAATAAAACATGGCAGGATAATTAAGCTAGCTACTATACAAGCTAACATACAATCATACCAAACAACCATAATTGGGATGGAACGTGCCCACGATCCACATCATACAGTCATGGGTAACCCCGTTACCATCTGATCAGAACACACAAAAATGGGTAGAAGCACTACCCTCCAATTGGAACACACAGAAACTTCACCACATGTAGCACATAACATATAATAACCACTTAAATGCCCATGCACTAAATAAAATCACATAATCACAACAACTTAAAAACATTTCCAAAATACTTGCATCATTTCCACCCCAATAAAACATAAGAAAAGAGGGGCTATGAAAATCATCTGAATGCTCAAATGCAGCTTCCAAATCTCAACACGCAACTATACAAATAAATTAACACGGTTACACACGACCAAGCTAAAAGCTCTAGTCCATGTAACAAACATATGATAGATGTCTAAGGGTTTAGTTAACTATCATGGGTCACCGCGACACCATGCTTAACCTTAACCACCCATGTTCATAATTTATAACAAAACCCTTACTTAATGACCTTCATAATTTATAAAAAAAATCACCCATGTTCATTTATGAGTATATTAACTACCTTATGATTTCCAAGTATTACTTACATGTGTAACTACTTCAAATTAAACCAAACTTCAAAACTATCCTAATTCGGTTCTGATTGCACACCAAAATATATCACTCTAACTACAATACTTAGACATGCTGTCAGAGGCTAATTTTCACGGGATTATCAATAGACATATGAAACTTAACTATTGTAGAAGGCATAAGCTTAATTCCATTTTTAAGTTAGGGTTTTATCCTCACAAACATGACCTAATTTTGACCCGTATTTACTGTTTTGACCACTTTTGTTGCAAACATAATTTGAATGACTTCCCAACCTTAAAAACCATTAAGGCCGGATTTTCTGGAAAGTAGACTCTTTTGGCTTATTCATAGACTCAAGAAACATATCGATACACATTTTTATCATCTAAATATCAGTCATTGAACACGACCCAAAACTCTGCTCAACCCTAAATCAAGTTTTAACGCAAATCTAACCTAACCAATTGCATGAACATGACCCCAATCAAGCCCTAATCACTCTAGCATCATTAAACATCAACAATATTTTGTATTTTTATGAAACCCTAGATCCATCATTGATTATGTTACATGAATATACAAATCTAACTAAGAAGAACACACTTACCTTGATTACTAGCACCTAAACTACAACTCTTGAATGTTTCTTGGATCCCAAAAGTGAAAATCGACTCCTTAGGGTTTTGGGGGAGCTGAGATCATATGGCAACAAGAAGAGGGGAGGAAAGAATGAGCCATGTTTGGGTTTTAAATCTATATTCTACAAGTCCTAGTCCAACACAATCTAGTTTAGTAAAAAAAAATTTCTTTTAAACTAAAACCGGCCCCCCTTAATATATATATATATATTATTATTATTTTTTTATTAATTTATTAATTAACTCATTTACTTCATTACTTTAAGTTTTTATAAAAACCTAAGCTAATTTGATTAAACCTTTTTACTTAAACGCTACTTACTAAACTTTCTAAATATAACTTTCATTTCACCAAACCACTTTCTATTTTTAGAAAGTTTGCTACAAACTTCTATATTTCACTCACCTATTTCATTTCTAAAATGCCACATTTCCCATAAACGCTTAACACTTAATCACCAAGAATTGACGTAGCAATGCATGCAACACGTCTTTCATTTCCATTATCACCACACGTGAACAAATGGAATACTTAACACCAAACTCATATGCACACAAAATAAGATAATCATTTACCTCTAAAATGACATCATGCACATATGTAAACCACTTCAACATACATATAGAACACATAGCACGCAAGAAACATACAAAATGGACACTTAGCCATTTCTAAAGGTATAAACTAACCTGCTCAAATCACGGTTGTCACAGTATCCCCTCCTTTAGGAAATCTCGTCCCGAGATTTAACTAGCCGATTCATCAGCACGATCAACAAACAACTGAGGATACTTAGACTTCATATAATCTTCGCGCTCCCAAGTGAACTCGGGACCACGCTTTGAATTCCAACGAACCTTCACAAGCGATATCTTACTCCGTTTTAAACTCTTAATTTCACGGTCCATAATCTCTATAGGTTCGTCGACAAAACAAAGTGTCTTATCGACCTTAATCTCATCCAATGGCACATGCAAATTAGCATCCGCCAGACATTTCTTCAGATTTGACACATGAAATGTGTCATGCACGCTACTCAACTCCTCAAGTAACCTCAACCTATAAGCTACAAGGCCAATCCTTTCAAGGATTCTCAAACAGTCCTACATATCTCGGTGCTAACTTACCCTTCTTTCCAAAACGAACTACTCCCTTCTAAGGCGTCACCTTTAACAATACACGCTCTCCTACCTCAACTCTAACGGCTTACGCCTATAATCAACATAGCTCTTTTGATGATCTCTCGCCGCTTAGGGCTTTTCCTTTACCAACACTACCTTATTAGTCGTTTCGTGCACTAACTCAAGTCCAATCAAACTACTCCCTCTAATCTCTGCCCATAGAACAGGCGACCTACATTTCCTTCCATATAAAGCTTCAAATGGAGCACACCGAATGCTCGAATGATAACTACCACCAAAATTGATAACACACGCCCTCATTATATCTTCCAAAGTCTGAATCATACGTTCACTTTATCCATCCGCTTGAGGATGCTAAGCAGTACTCAAATCCAATCGCGTCTCTAACACTTTCTATAGCATCTGCCAGAACCACGAAGTAAATCTCCCATCTCAATCTGAGATGATCAACACCGGAACTCCATTCCTTGTTACTATTTCATAAATTCATAACCCTTTCCAACTTCTCCTCTTGTAATCTTCTCGTATAACTAGAAATATAAAGGGACTTCGTCAGTCTATCGACCATCACCCCAAATCATATCATACCCACTACTTTGGCCTTGGAAATTTAGTGATAAAATCCATGGT
>BQNB010144276.1:0-14986 GCA_026074375.1 Tanacetum coccineum
TTGTTCCAATGCCCGAATCGTCTCAACAACACATTAAGATTGAAAGAATTTGTTTCGATTGTGGAAACCTGTTGCATGGTCTTAATTGTCTTGAATGTGACCTGACACGAAAGATATTGGAGAAAGCTTTTCAAAAGTTTCAAAATACTTCCAAGTCATCCAATGACAATTCCAACGTTGTTAATGCTCCTCGTTGATTGCGGTTGACTTCGGCTGTGACTTGGTCGCGGCTGTGACTTGGTCTAACAATAACAATAACAAACTTCATAACATAATCAAAAAAAATATGAAACCTTATTAACCAAAAAAAAACAAACCTTTATATATCAAAATCAATCAATGGGCTTAAGAATTATCATTTAGAGGATTGAAGAAATAAGAATTAAATTTATAGAGGAGGAGGAGGAAGGCTGCGGTGGTTGGTGGCTGCGGTGGTGGGTGGCTGCGGTCGTGGTTCGTGCTCGTGTGCGATGTGTGGTGGGTGACGGTGAATGTGGTGGATGCGGTTATGTGGTGGTGAGTGGTTAAAATCGAGCAAATTAACAGCCAAAATGGAGCAAAAATCGTCTTGGTGTGTGTTTTTTTTTTTTTCACCCGAATATTCAAACCCAACCCACAACCCAGACCTCATTCTTAAGAGAAATTATGGAAACAATGTTCAAATATGGTTACATTGTTCACACTAAACATCCCAAGTTCCGATTATACCACTCGGAACTTTTTAAAATCAAGAGCTTAGACTTTAATTTCTCACAAAATCCTCAAAGTCTTCAACAACAATTCCTTTGTTGTAACTATTGTGGAGGTCCTCATGAGACTTATCTCTGTTTTGAATGTGTAGGGTGTGGACAACCGACGGATAACTCTTATTGTTATTCGTGCACGTGCCAACAGTGCGGTTGTCGTCTCATTGATGGAGTTTGTCTTAGTTGTACTTATGGAAATGAAAATCAAATCGATTTTTCAACTCCGTACTCTTTTGATCAATCTCCAAGTTTCTCTCACCACCCCACACACTCTAAGCAAATCTTGTGTGAATTTTGCGGGAACGATACTCAATATTGTCACTGCTGTACACCTCAAAGCCAGTTTATCTATCCAGAGCCAGATTACAGCCTTGATTTCAATTCCCCGCAAGATTTGCATAATCTTCAACAGCAAAATCTTTGCTGTGAAAATTGTAGGGGTCCTCATGCGACTATTGAATGTCAACCGATGAGTCAAAACTCTCATTCTTTCGGTTTTGACCAATTTCAACCTCCGCAATATACCGTCTATCATCAGATCTTAAATTCTCAAAATGAGTTTTTCAATTCTCAAAATGAGCAATTCAATTCTGGATGTGAGCATCTAAAAACTCAAATAACAACCTTGCATGATTTGATTGCTCAAGCTATGCAAAAGAAAGAAGAAGAGAAGCGAATTGCAGAAGAGCAAGCGGCTAAAGAGCGCTATTGGAAGATTCCCATTTGTGATGATGATGATGACTATGACTATACCATAGCCTAATCACACTCCATTTTATAAACCGAGGATCCCGTAAACTCTCTAATTATAGGAGAATGAGCATCTTGACACCAATTACGCAACGGAATTCTGACGAATTCATAAAGTTTAGTGTTGAGATCCTTGTCCCAATCCCAAGTGAGTCTGAGGGTGTTCCCGAAATGTGTGATGTGCCTTTTCATGACAATTCTCCGCCTCTTGAAGCCTCTAAAGATCAAATTAAGGATTTCTTCGAGTCTAACGATGAATCTACTTCAAGTGATGACGATTCTTTCTCTATTGACGACATCGATTATGTCGATGCATCACCTCTCGATGTTGAGATCGTCAGCTTAGAGGTGGTGGAGATTGTTGTCCCGGAAGTTGAAAGGATTGATGATGATATTCTTTTAACAATCAAAGACGATATCCTTCGTGAAAAATTATTGAATGTCAATCTTCTTATTGCTAAGATCGATGCATTAAGAGACAATCCCACTCCATTTTCCAATGTTGTGATCAAGTCTACCTCCACATTTTCTAATCTTTTCTTGGAGGAGACTAAAACCTTTGATAATTCTATTTCTGAATCCGAAACTTTCCGCTTTAATCTAGAAGAGATTAATAGTGGCAGTCCCACTACTCGTTTTGATTTATCTCTTCCATATTTTAAAGCTTTCTACATTGATAACGGTCATTTTAAAGAGAAGAGTAGTGGCAGTACCATTACTCATGTTGATTTTTCTTAATATGATTCGTTTATCTTTGATCTTTCGAATGATCAGTTTCCTCCTGCCGATAGGAGTGACTTTTATCATGAGGAGTTTGCTGATGAACTCACTCACATCATGTCTCTCCCGAATCTTGAATGTTTCAAATTTAAGATTGAGCCCGATCTAGGAGATTTGACTTTTATTGACCCCGGGATTCGTAAGAATGTGTCTACGACTAATGTGAATGTACCATTAGAGGATGACCAATCTTTTCTCTTCGCTTATGTTGTATGGATCTTTCTTTCTTTTCTCACGTATCCTGTTGTCCCTCCATATCTTCTCTCCACCGGGAATGAAGATACCATTTTTGATCCAGGCATCTTAATTTATCATTCTTTATCATTTTTGATCCCGGCTCTAATTTATTCATTTATTTTATGCCGGATGTATCTCATCGGAGTGGAACTTTCATACTCAATGTTTATCCAAACCGCTTGAATGAAAGTCCGATGATGATTGTATCTTCCACTTGCTTCCCCATGGACCAATGAATTCGGGGTCAAGTCGAGCTTGTGACTCGGTTAACAAAAACAAGGCGCTTCGTGGGAGGCACCCCATGCTTATCCAGTCTATCTTCTTTCTTTATGCTAATAAGTGTTTTTGTGTGTTGAAGGTTGACATTTTCCATTACTCGTGTTTTGTCCATGTTTTGTGTGCTTTGTATTGTATGTCCAGGATTTCCCGGATTGTGAAGACTCTCATGCTTGTAGTATCCACATGAGTTTCACATCCTCAGCTTCATTTTGGGAATCCAGTATCCAAATCTAATCGACTAACGTTTTATCTTTGGCAACTTTTAAGAAACGGCCTTAGATTTACGTAGGAACCCCTTTGAAACTCGAGGACGGGTTTAGTTCTGAGTATGGGGGAATCTTTTTTGATTTTTGCCTGCAGTCGTGGTTATCACGCAGAATCACGTTTTACCACAAATTTTTGCAAAAATACCAAAAAGAAAGGAAAAATTTTAAATAGAATTTCAAAAATAAAATAAGTGTTTTGTCACAGTTTTGACTTTCTAATGGTTTAATGAGAAATAAGTTTTGATTCGGATCGGCGTTTGAGCCCTAGCTAGTTCCTCAACTTACCACTTGTAGGCTAAGCTTTCACGAATTCGATTGCTTCGAATTTTAATAAGGTGAAGAACAAGAAATGATTAGGTAGTTTTTAAATCTAAGTTTTATGTGCTGATCAGATTATTCTTAATCTTAGTATGCGCTATTGTGGCTTTTTTCTTCCCCATTTTACTTCCTGGAACTCACCTAATCATACGTACTCAATTCAGTTCAACTAAGTCAATCAATGTTTTTAGAAAAAGCTTCAAATTTGTAACTTAATTCTTTAAAGCGAGATTTTTCTTAATAATTCGAAAGTTAAAATGCCAAAGAAGCATGAATGAAGTATGAATGCAAAAATGCATGAGTATTGAAATTTTGCCAATGAAGCATACATTTGATTATATGGAGCAAGTAAAAGATGTGTCGTGATATCCCACTCCGCTAACCACGAGGTGGGGGTTCAAACTAAGACATCTTTACTTCTAAGGATTTGGTGTGTTGTGATATCTCACCAGGAAGCGAGGTCTAGGTGAGGGTTCAAACTAAGACACAAATCCTTAGCCATATTAGGAAGAAGGTGTTGATGTGATTTCCCACTACGCTAGCAACGGGGTGGGTTTTCAAACTAAGAACATCGGTCGTTGGTTGTGATATCCTATGATAAGTGCTTAATTACACATATCTTTTACCTCTAAAAACGAGCTTAAATGACCAAAAACAGACAAAAACTGCCAAATATATGTTTGTTTTGCATTTGTATTGTGCAGGAAGTGGATATCATCAAAAAGACAGAAAACCAAGCCAAAATGACAAAACTGAGCATGGAATGGAAAAGACTGTGCAAAATCAAGGCCAAAGTCCAAAAATGCCAAAGTCAGAGTCAATACTGAAGAATCAGCAGTCAAACCGGAGCCGGAACTGAAGAATACTATTGGATGCAATCTTAACCCATCTGATGGGCCGGGAAAGCCCAATAGTATAACTATGAAGACTGTGAAGACCAAAATGGGCCCTCAATACTGTTCCAACAGCCCATGTGTTGTGCAATTGACAAAGATGTGAAGATTTAAAGCCAATCCTAGCCCAGTTTCAGCCTAAATCTCAGCATTGTACAACAAAAACCCACTTCATACCTTATTGGCCTTTAAAAAGCGCATTAACTCACAACCAAACCAATACCATAGCGCCAAATAACACTAAGCTTAATCCTTAGTGGGGCCCTGACACATATCAATTGGGCCCAATACAAGCCCACACACCCAATTGGGCCCAATACATAAACCCAAGCCCTTACTGGCCCAATACCCTTTTTACAAAACCTTAGGGACTAGAATTGTCATTTTTAAAATAGGTTTTATAAAAGAAAAATGGTAAAATAAAGGGAAGGACTAAAACTGCCAAATGGCATTTCTTTTTTGTTAGTATTAAAAGGCAAAGGGCTGGTGTTTTGCAACTGTCCGCAATATCCCTTCTTTATTTCTGCTGTTACAAAACTAGAGGGACCATTATTGCAATTTACCCTAACTCTTTTTATTCTTTTGTTATAAAACGACAAGGACCATATTTGTCACTTTCTAAACCTTTGTTATAACTGAAAAACGCGGCTGAAATAAAATGACAAGAGAATGAAAGATGGGGGGGCACTTTTGCCTCTTCCCCAAGGTTTTCGTTTAAACCTGCAACCAACCCCGTACCCTCCCCACTTTACCGCCAAATCCCATACAGCCTCTCCCATGGTTTCTAGGCCAAACCACCTCCCTAGTACACCCACCAGCTCACCCATACCCGTTCCCACTTACCCATTACCCCTATAACCCTTCCCACTTGGTATTTCACACAACCCGAAGACCCCCATCAATGGCTGAGAATGCTATAAGGCCAATGAAAGGCTAGGATCGCTTGGGAAGTATGGTACACACACAGCAAGCTCAACCCAAGTCCAATAGAAGGCTGAGAGCCTCTATAAAAGAAGAGAGAACAAGCCGAAGTCAATCATCCCTGTTTTTACTTTTTTAGTGTAAAATTTAATTAAGTTTGCTTTAAGATTATTGTATTCAGTTTATTTAAAGCTTATGTTGTAATATTTTCAGAATTTAATAAAAGGTTAGATTTTTTTTGAAATATTGCATTTGTTCAAAATTCGAAGTATAGATAAGCCTTTAACCTGTTTAATCTTACACACCATGTGTTATAGAGTTGTTAAGCTCAGTTTATAAGCTTGTCTTACCCCTTTATTTCTTTTAAAAAGCTAAAAAGAAGCCATTTTTATATATTAAGGGAGTGTTTGGTTTAACCCCAAAATGGGTCAAATTTGGTTTGGTATGGGTCACAAACACTCAGCCAACTTTGGCTGAGTGTGTGGGGTTTATTAGGCAGTTTAAATCACAACTTTTAGTGTCAAAATCCGTTTTTGAGCCCCTTTTGTATTCTGTCAAAATTTGAATAAGCCAAATTGAGCTTAAGTGCTCAAGCTGCTTATGCAGCTTAAGCACATTGTTTTTGTGCTATTTGGTGTTGTTTCTAGCTCTTTTCAAAACCCCTTGTTCTGTCCCTTTGATTTGACCAAGTAGGAGTCAAAGGGTGGTATGCATTTTTCTTTAAAAACCTTGAACTTAGAGCTTAATTATCAGCAGCTTTTTCTTAACCCTAATGTCTCATACTTTGAAAATAAGCTCATTTGCACCCCTTGTTAATCTGTTTGTGGTTTGTTTTGGCTAAAAAGCTCATAAGAGCTTATTTCAATAAGCTAAAAAAGCCCTTAAGCTCACTGTGCATCTCCCCTGGTGCTGAGCACCTCATTTCACCCCACTTTTCTAGCTTATTTAAATATTAAGCACTAGGATATTTTTGCTTTTTCATGTAGCTTATAGGTCCCACTCTTAGGTTTTCCAGCTTATTTCCTTTAGTTTGCTTTTTAGTGTAGCTTAATCTTAGGCTTTAATTAGGCTTTTTCTGTTTTCTTTTAAAACTGTTAACCTAGCTTATTTAAATTCCAGCTTATCTTAGGGCTTATTAGGTGACCATAGCTTATCATTAGGGTACCCCTAGCCTATTTATCTGTTCCCCATAAGTTTTAGCTTATTTAGTTGGCTTAAACCCCCAAAAGAAAGAAAAATAAGCTCATTAAGCTATTATAGTTCTGCAGCCAAAAAGTCCTTTTCTAGTTATTAAGTTAGATTGAGGCTAAGTGCTAATTATGAAAATTACTCCCCTTGAGCCCCTTAACAAACTTTGATTTTATAGACTTGTGATACTAAGCTGGTTGGCTTGCTTTTTAAATCGGGGTCCACTTCAGGGCCATTTTATGTACATTCCTTTTATTTTTTTTTTTTTTTTTTTTTTTTTTGTTTTTTTTTTTTTTCATTTTTTTTTTTTTTTATTTTTTTTTTTTTTTAGTTTTTTTAGTTACCTTTGTTAGTCCCCCTTGTTAGTCTGTTGTTTCCCCGTTAGTCCTTATCTCCTTTTCACTGTTAGTCCCTATAGTTAACTTTAGTTAGTTTATTTAATTTAATTAATATAAATTAGGTTTAGATTTAATTAGTTTAATTACTTTTTATTTAAACAGTAACTTTTGGGCATTTTTATATTTTTAGAATTGTTAACTTTTTCTTTATTTAATTTTATTTTTTTCAGAATTTTTATAACTTTTATTTTTTGTCTTTTTCTATTTTCTTAGTTTTAATTAGTTATTAATCTTTATAAATTCATAAAAAATCAGAAAATTAATAAAAAAATATTTTTCTTTTTTATAAAATTTTCTTTTGTCATTTAGTGTCTAGGAAAAATATAAAATTTAGTGTAGGTTTAATTTTTTATAAATTTCAGTCTTAGACCCGTTTTACCGGGTGCGTTTTACCGTTTCTTTTCGTTTTACATTCAAACGACCTCCGTTTTAGTTCTAGTTTTCTTTATTTTTCAAATTAAGTTAATTAGAATTTAATTTTGATTTTTAATTTAATTTAGCATTTATTTTCTTAATTTTTAGTATTTAGGTCCCCGATACCTGATTCTGTTCCCCGTATTTTAGTGTAGATTTAATTTTAGGATTTCCCTATAACTAATTTTGTTTCCCGTAGTTTTTAAGATCCCCATTTCCTATATCTGTTTCCCGTAGATTAAATTAGGTGTTTTATATTTAATTTAAATTTTAGTTGTTAACTATATCAGTGTTTTATTCATATCTAAATATTCTCAATCATTCAATGTTTCATCAAACAGGATACTTTCAATTGCTAGCCTCGTTGGGGACATACTTATGACCCGGGAATATCTCTTCCGGAATCTTTTTATAATTGATTCTTTATATATTTTAATCTCTTTGTGTAGATTTTGACTCTTTTTCTTGTTTAAGGGCATTTGGTTGAGATTTGCATTGTAGTTTTTTATATGTATGCTATATGGTAGAATTATTTTTGGCTGCCGCTGCCGGGGAGGCATTGCTACGGAGTTGTTATCCGCACTTTGTTCTGATCGTGTCTTATTGTTAATATATCATAGAGATAAAAAAACACCAAAAATATTTTTCTTTTCTTTTTTTTAGTACATATCATTAAAAATAAAATTAAAAAAAAAAAAAAAATTGTTCATAAAAATTAGAAATTCTCTAATCGGGTAAAATACCAAAATATAATTTTCTCCACTGAGGTATTATCATAATAGGTCCGGTGAAAATGTACTGAGTTACCAATGAACCAAAGATTTAAAAACTTGCCTTCTGTGTCAATTACGAGTATACTGGCTCACCTATTTCTGATTGACAGTATAAAGTGGGTATAAGGAGGGTTGTATAGGGGAACTACGACCGAAAGGAGAAATAGCTTCGCGCTATTCTACTCCTCGCCGCTCGCCTGGGCGTTTTTCATTCTGAGAGCTACCTCGTGAAGTAGATTGATTATCAGGTTTAAGTAATTTGTCTATCTGGTTTTGTCCAATTGTGAAATATGTTGTTATAAATTCGAAAAACCAAAAATTATCTTCCTTTTTCTCATATCAGTTAATTTTTTCCTTATCCCTCAATCTATTAATTCTTATGACATCATTCGATTATCGCCTGTTAAGCTCGATTAAAAGCATGTTCGGATTGTGGAATTATGCACACTTCAGCCTTTTGTTGTTCAAAAGAGATAAACTCCAAAAACAAGATTTTGTTCCAATGCCGAATCGTCTCAACTAACACATTATGTTGAATAGAATTTGTTTCGTTTGTGGAGGACCTGAGTGCATGGATCTTAATTGTCTAGAATGTGACCTGACACGAAAAGATATTGGAGGAAAGCTTATTTCAAAAGTTTCAAAAATATTCAAGTCATCCAATGACAAGTTCCAACGCGTTGTTAATGTCCTCGAGAGCCATTCGTTGTCAAAAACAAGACCCCAGTGTCAATTCCCTCACAAAAATTCCACTAATCAACCAACTTGTTGTTGCGAGTTTGGTTGATTCGTTAGATGGCAGTCTTTTTGTCAAAATAGCACTTGTAAGTTTGTGGGAAAGGTGCTCATGTTGGTTATAATTGTCACCGAAAACTCCGCTTATCTCCTAATCCGGAACCTAATACTAAAAAACTGTTGATAAGATCCCACCAAGCTACGAAAAAGTTTGCATAATAACAAAAATTTTTGGTCAATGCCAATAAATGTGGGTTGCATGAGATATGATGGAGTTTGTTTTTATTGTAAGATTCGGAGTGAACACCAAATGTTTTTAACTCCGTACTCATCTAATAACACTCCCGACTATTCAAACGCCATCTCACAACCCGACTCATTACTTATGAGAATTTGGAAACAATGTTCATTATGGTTAGTTTGTTAACCCCAAGTTCCGTTTATCCAATAGGAACTGTGTTACTATCGAAGGACTTTAATTTCTCACTCAAAATCCTCAAAAGTTCTTTCAACAACATCAATTCCTTTGTTGTAAGACTTTTGTGGAGGTCCTCATGAGATCTTTTCAGTGTCAACAATGAATGAAGACTATTATTACATGAGCAATAAATTCCTGGCTATGATTTAATTCTTTCTTTTGACCAAATTCAACCTCCGCAATATTATCCGCTATCACAGATCTTAAATTCTCAAAATGAGTTTTTCAATTCTCAAAATGAGCAATTCAATTCTGGATGTGAGCATCTAAATACTCAAATAACAACCTTGCATGATTTGATTGCTCAAGCTATGCAAAAGAAAGAAGAAGAGAAGCGAATTGCAGAAGAGCAAGCGGCTAAAGAGCGCTATTGGAAGATTCCACATTTGTGATGATGTTTTTTTTTAATGATGACAATGACTTTACCATTGCAATCACACCCGTTTTATCAACCGAGGTGCCGTTATATACTCTCTAATTATGGGAATGAGCATCTTGACACAATTTCGCAAACGGAATGGACGGAATTCATAAAGTATATGTGTTGAAAAATCATGTCCCAATCCCAAGTGTGTCAAAGGTGTCCCAAAGTGTGTGATGTGCCTTTTCATGAAAATTCTCCGCCTCTTGACATTTCAAAAGATCAATCTGAGGATTTCTCTGTTTCTACGAGGATTCTACTTCGACTGATGAGAAGATTCTTCTCTTGTAAACGATGTCGAGGATGTTGAGGCATCACCTCCCAATTCTGGCCAGGTTAGTCAATGGTGATGGAGACTTGTTATTCCAGAGTTGGAAAGGATTGAGGATGACATTCCTTTTAATCAAAGAGATAACTTGGAAAATTGTTGAATGTCAAGTGTCTTGTTTGCTAAAATCAAAGCATTAAAAGATAATCCCGTTCCATCTTCCGTTGTTGTGACCAAGTCTACCTCCACATTTCCTAACCTTTTCTTGGAGGAGACTAACACCTTTGATAATTCTTTGCCCGAATCGGAAACTTTCTGCTTTAATTTGGACAGAGCCTTGTAGTGGCAGTTCCCATACTCCTTCAGATTTAATTTTTTTTTTTTCTATTCCAGATTATGAAGCTTTCTCTACGTTCACATGAAGAGACTAGTAGTGGCAGTACCACTACTTATTCTGATTCTTCTTTTTCTAAATATGATTCGTTCATTTTGATTTTCGATTCAAGTCATATCATTCTTCCATATAGGAGTGATTTTCATGAGGAGTTCGCCGATGAACTCGCTCAGATCATATCTCAACCAGAGTATGATTGTTTCTTTAAGGATGAGCCCGAGCTGGGCAATTTCACAATGGATGTGGTGGGAAATTTTTCAAAAAAGAGAACCAAGAGTTCATTTGTGCTTAATATTTTGCCCACCCTTGAGTTAGATTTCCATTACCTTTAGTGTATCATTTTCGCTTATGCTTGTATGGATCTTTCTCCCGTGTCTTTTCATTCTTTTTTCTTTTTTTTTTTTTTTTTTTTTTGTTTTTTTTTTTTTTTATTTTTAATTTTTTTTTTTTTTTTTTTTTTTTTTTTTTTTTTCTTTCTTTTTTTTTTGTCTTTTTTTTTTTACCGTTATTTCCACCTTATCTTCCCTGTGGGGATGAAGACACCATATTTGATCCCGGCATTTCAAAAGTATCATTCTTCTAAGCCGGATGTATCTCATCGGAGTGGAACTTTCATGAAATTCAATACTTATCATAGTCACTTGAATGAAAGTCCGATGATGATTTTAATTTCCACTTGTTTCCTCAAGGATCCAATAAATCCTTGTGATGGGTCAAGCATCGCGACCCTAAACAAGCGCTTCGTGGGAGGCACCCCATGCTTATCATAGCTTATCGTAGTAGTAGTAGTATGTAGTGTTAAATAAGTGTTTTGTGTTGTTGTGTAAAATAGCTTATCTTTTCCATTACCCGTGTTTTCCATGTTGTTGTTATTGTTTATTGTCCAGGATTGCCCGGATTGTGAAGACTCTCAGTTTTGTCATTCATCAAGAGTTTCACATCCTCAGCTTCATTTGGGAATCCGATATCCTAATCTTATCGACTAACGTTTTATCTTTTGGCATACCTCATAAATGGCCTTAGGATTAATGTAATACCCTTCAAAACATCGAGGACGATGTTTAGTTCTAGTTTGGGGGGGTATCTTCGATTTGATTGTTGCCTGCAGCATTGTTACCACGTAAACCCGTTTTTACCACCAAAATACCAAAAAAATGAAAAAATTGAAAAATTTTCAAAAATATAATAAGTGTTTTGTCACAGTTTTGCTTTTCTTTTGGGTAGAATAAGAATAATTTTTGACTTGATCGGGCGTGTTGAGCCCTAGCTAGTTCCTTTAGGCCAAGCTTTCACGAATTCTATAGCTTTGAATTTTAATAATGTGAAGAACGAGAAATGATAGAGTTAAATACAAGTTTATGTGCTAAGCAAGATTCTTCTAAAAACTTATACGAGTAACTTGTGGTTTTCTCTCCCGTAAATTTCTAATCCACCTAATCATACGTACTCAATTTAATTCAACTAAGTCAATCGATGTTTTCAGAAAAAGCTTCAAATTTGTAACTTGAGTTTTCAAAAGCGAGATTTTATAGTGATTTAAAAGATAAATGCCAAAGAAGCATGAATGAAATGTGAATGCAAAAATGCATGAATATTGAAATTTTGCCAATGAAGCATGCAGTTGATATTATGGAACAAGTTAAAGATGTGTCGTGATATCCCACTCCGCTAGCAACGAGGTGGGGGTTCAAACTAAGACGTCTTTACTTCTAGGATTTGGTGGGTCGTGATATCTCACTTGGAAGGAAAGTGTCAAGGTGAGGGTATCAAACTAAGACACCAATCCTTACCATTTTAGAAAGAAGGGTTGATGTTGATTTCCCACTACGCTAGCACGGGGGTATGGTTTTTCAAACTAAGACACGAGGTCGTTGGTTTGTGAGATCCTGCTCCGTTAACCACGAGGTAGGTGGTTCAAACTAAGCAACGCCATTCCTATCTTTAAAGAACTTATGATTATGAAATGTTGAATAGTTGCAAAAAGTTCTAAAGTTTAAATCTCGAAATCAAGTTATCGAAGTCTTAAAAAGTTTGTGGCTTTGAGTCATGATCAATTTGAATAAGACTAGTAAAAATAAGTGTGACCAATGGTTAAATTAAAATGAGTACACACATTCAATCGTAAATCCAAGTTGGGAGTTGAAAATTCACAAGTCCTAATATGAGGCTTAACATCTAAACTTATATCGACCCAATGATCTAGTTTAAATGCATTGCTTGAACTTGTGGAAAAATCTGAGGACGATGAATTATCCGTCATTGAACATCCGATAGATCACTCTACAAGCATCTCATGTCTATGATCCCAGTTATAATAAATAAAGAAAGCAACTTGTTAAAAAGAGAAAATCCAAAAAATATTAGTTGTAATTAGTGTAGAATTCAGAAAATGTTGAAAACGAGGCTTACATGTTTACTTCTATAACATTTCGTGAGGACACACAATACTTATTTGGGGGATTTGATAAGTGCTTAAGTTACCACATAATCTTTTACCTCTAAAAACGAGCTAAATGACCAAAGAACAGACCAAAAAACTGCAAATAAAGTTTGTTTTGCATTTGTTATTGTGCAGGAAGTGGATATCAACAAAAAGACAGAAAACCAAGCCAAAATGACAAAACTGAGCATGGAATGGAAAAGACTGTGCAAAATCAAGGCCAAAGTCCAAAAATGCCAAAGTCAGAGTCAATATTAATGAATCAGCAGTCAAACCGGAGCCGGAACTGAAGAATACTGTTGGATGCAATCTTAACCCATCTGATGGGCCGGGAAAGCCCAATAGTATATCTATGAAGACTGTGAAGACCAAATGGGCCCTCAATCAATTACAACAGCCCATTTGTGTGCAATTGACAAAGACTGTGAAGACTTTGAAGACCCAATCCTAGCCCTTGAACAGCCAATCTCAGCCATTGTACACACAAAACCCACTCCTACACCTTATTGGGCTTGAAAAAGCCCAATAACCAAGCCTGTACCTTATTGGGCCCAAACCCAAACCCAGTGGGCCCAATACAAACCCAAGCCCAACAAAAGCCCACATTCAATTTTTATAAAACTTTAGGGGCTAAATTGTCATTTTTAAAAGTGTTTTATAAAGAAAAATAGAAAAATAAAAGATAGGTACTAAATCTGCCAAAACCATAACTTATACTCTTTATAAACAACAAGGGCCAGATTTGTAATTTAGTAAACTCTTTTTATTTCTTTTCTCTATAAAACAGCAGGGGCTGTTTGTGTTGTTTTGAAACTTAATTTATAACTAAAAACGGGCCAAATTAAAATGAAAAGAGGAAGAAACATGGGGGGCTAAAGTTGCATCTTTTCCAAACATATCTTTTAAAACCTGTAACTATAACGGTACTCGACCCACTTGGCGCCAAAACCCCAAACAGCCATTCCCCATGGTTTTCAAGCTCAAACCACCTCCCAAGTACTAACACAGCTCACCCTCACCTTTCCCCACTCACCCCAACCCTTATAACCCTGCCATGTTGGCAATCTCACAAACCCACAACCAATCGATGGCTGAGATTGTGTATAAAGTGAAGTTAAGGGCTAGGATTGCATGAGGGACTTTCTACACACATAACAAACACAGCTAGCACAAAAGAAGACCTTTGGGACTTCTATAAAAGAAAAGAAAAGCAAGCCGAAAGATTTGCACCATGTTACACCACTTTTACCCTGTTTTTTAGTTTTAATGTCTTTAAATTAAGTCTTTACTTTGCATTAGTGTAATTCAGCTTTATTTAAAAGTTTATGTTGTAATATTTCTGTTTCTAATAAAAAGTTAAGTGTGTTCTTGATATTGTTACTGTTGAAATTTTAAGTCTCTCATAAAGCCTTTTAATTCTGTTTTAACCTGTTTAAAAACATGTTTAAGCTATTAAACATCTCTTGTAACAACCTTTCTCAGCCTTCATTTCAATTAAAATTCATTTAAAAACGTTTTTTACAAAATAAGGGGGTGTTTGGTTTAGTGTTAAAATGGGTCATTATGGGTTGGTTATGGGTTGTAACCACTCAGCCAACTTTGGCTGAGTGTGTAGGCTTTATTAAGCCATTTAAATCCCCACTTTTAGTGTCAAAATAAGTTTTTTGTCCCCCTTTGTATTCTGTCAAAATATAAATGAGCCAAAGTGACCATAAGGGCTTAAGCTGTTGAAACAGCTTAAGCACCTTATTTCTTGTGTTGTTTGAGTTACAAGAAGCCAAAAAGAAAGCCCCCTTGTGCTGTCCCTTTGGTTTGACCAAGTATGAGTCAAGTTTAGCTTTATGCATGATCTTTGAAAACAGCTGACTTTAAGCCCCATTATCAGCAGCTTTAATTAAGCCCTAAGCTCCCAAGTTTTGAAAATAAGCTCATTGGAGACCCCCTTTTAATCTGTTTGTGGTTTGTCTTGGCTAAAAAGCTCATGAGAGCTTATTTCATAAGCCCAAAAAGCCCCTTTAGCCCACTGCATTAAGCTCCCCTGGTGCTGAGCACCATAACTCAGCCCACTTTTCTAGCTTATTTTGTATTAAGCACTTAGGATTTTTAGCTTTTTATTGTAGCTTATTACTAGTTCTTTAAATCCCCAAGCTTTCTTAGCTTAACTCACTCTTTAGCTTAGCTTAAATCTAGCTTAAAGTTCACCTTTTTCTGTTTTATTTTAAAACTGTCATTATAGCTTATTTGCATATTAGCTTATTTAAGGGCTTATTTTGTTAGATATAAGCTT
>BQNB010144277.1:0-16876 GCA_026074375.1 Tanacetum coccineum
TTGGTAATTATCTCGACTAATTTACGGTTAGGTTTTAGCCTACCATAGTCATGCTCATGGGCTAACATGCCATAACCGACAATGGTCTACCAGGCTTACGTACCTCTCAAATCAACCTTCATCTACATTTGGGTAAATATACCCATTCACTCACGTCCTAAGCCGTATCACGGCAAGACAAAAGCGACACAGGCGCTTGCTACCATTCAAAAGCACATAGCACATAAATCACATAATTTACATAATTCGGCGGCGATAATCCCGCTACAACACATAATGTCAAATGACAAATCAAAATCAATTAAGAAAACAATTGAGCATCATGGCCTCGTTGCTCGTTCGATGAGAATCAGAATTTCAATTTTTATGCACCGCGACCAACATAGTCGACTCGGGTATCGTATCGTCTCAAATCTTAGATGACTTGACTAATCAAGTTGAGATAATTTACACATTCCTATTTTTATAATGTTCGGCTTACGGCGTTAGCTACTCCGATCGTTCCTCCAGGATGGAAACGGATGTCACCAACGGCCATGTGGAAAACTAGAAGGGGGGTTGAATAGTTTACCGCTTTTTATTTAAGGTTTATGTTTGTTGTAAAACTTAGATTCGACTTTTTGTGAATTCAATGCTTGCACAATATCAACAATATAAGTATATGAAATGATAAAGTAAGACAAGAGATAAGAGTAAGAACAATCAAACCACAACAACCACAACATGAGGATTTAAAGTGTTCTGGTAACGAAGCACCTCTTCGCCCTACGCCCCACTTCCCGAGCACTCTAACTCGAGAGTTTTCTCACTATGTCAACAAACTCCCGTTATGCGGAGAAAACCGTACACAACGATTGCTTACACCAATATTATGACAAAAAGCTAAATGTCGAGTTCTAATCTTAGCTAGAAACCAATCTATCACAAACACAACATTACAACTTCACGCTTCTTCACATCAACTTCAGGAACTTACGACTTAATTCACAACCTCAAGACCTTCTTCACAAACTTTGTGGCTTCACTTCACACACTGTACTACATTAATTACAACTATCTACACTACTTGTAACATCCCACGAATCTAACATACTTATAAGACGCCAAGATCTAGCCAACTACACAACTATACAAGATTTACAAAAGATTTACAAGATATGATATGAATGCAATAAGATTGCAACAACACACAAAGTTGTAATACTTCTCACTTGAATGATAGAAGTATACTTCTCTTGCACTTGAGGATTAAGCTTTGATCACATAGAAACAAAGATTTATGATTAAATGATCAAAGTATTTTATAAGTATATGAGGTTGTTTGGGCAGAAAGAATGATGCAAAAGTGAGAAAATAGTGGGAAAAAGTCCAGTATTTATAGGACAAACCTGGGGGAGCATCTACATATGGTACGGTCCCCTTAAATAGGATGGCGTCCCCTAATTTTAAGGGGGGCGACCGTGTATTTAAGGGGGCCGCCCTAGGCTGGGGCTCCCCAGTTTGTCTTTTGTGTAGGGGGAGTTTACTGGAACTTTTCTAGCCGATTTAGGTCAAAAAATTAATTTCAAATGTTTAATTTTGAATATAACATTTCTTTTAATTGTAGAAACTGTTTTGTATTGATTTAAAATGTTTACAACATTTTATAAGGAGGTGAGGTTTGAATAAAAATTTCCTTTGATCATTAAATGCATTAAGCATTTATTTATTCATACCTTTAAGTGATGAAATTTTTGTAAAATTGAAAATTACTACTAATTACTTGTTACGTTTTAGTTTTAACGTTAACGTTTTTATATTTTTGTTGATAATCGACAATGTAAAGAATGAAAAAAATATTAAGTAATGTTTTAGACATTATATTTTATCAACAATCCCCCCTTTTTGCTGATTACAAAATTTTATAAACTCATTCAATGGAAAATTATTGTAAAACAAGTATTAAGTGAAGTTTCATGTCATTTCTCCCCCTTTTTGTAGAATCAAAAAAGACATCGTCGAGAATTGGCTTGTTAAATAGACAGAATAAATGCCCCCCCTTGATGTGTCTCTCCTCGTTCGAGGGCGAACCAAGAATCGAGCTATGGTTTCTTGCTACAAAAATAGTTAGAACAATACATATATTTCTAACATGTAACAAGAAGGAAGAAAAATATGACAAGTGCAAGCAAAACATCAAAGCACAAAAAAATACTTCATTCAATTAAGACAATGTAGGAATAACACACAAGCATACATAAATAGAAAAACAAATATGCTTTAGAAGCATATTAATACTAAAGAAAAATAATCCTAAAAAAAGCCATAGAAAGGATTTTGACTTTGCTTGCCGATACAAAAGGATTTAACGATTATTTGAAGGCATATTACTGAGATTATTAAGTTAGAGAGTTTGGAGTGGAGGTGATTGTAAAAGGGTAATCTCTTTTGAACACTAGTGGTGGAAGATGAGGGCGAGTGAGGAGGAATTCAATTCAATTGATATCACTCCTTATAAAGCAAGGAATTGTTTTTGGTTGAATATGATGCAATCAGGGCTATACCCAATCAGTGGTTTCAACTTGGTATGATGATGAGGGTGTGGTGGTAAGTTTGGAGAGGTACGGTGGATGAGCGAAATGTGTATGTTAATGTTGAGTGAGATACATGGCTAAGAGCTAGATAGTCTTTGTAGTTTATTAATGTCAACAACTAGGCTTTCTCTACTTAGAGGATAGAGATGGTTTATGTTTGAGTTTGGTTTTACTTTGAGGTTGAGAGCTTGAGTTGGAGCCAATATGTGAGTTGATGGTTGAAATGGGAAGTGGAGGATGTTGAGACAACAAGAGGAGATTGTGGGAGTGACTTAATATGTAAGATTTGGTAAACTTGATTGGAATGATGTATATCTGAAATGGTCATGATAGATGAGTGGTTTTTGGTATTGGTGAAGATGTATGATACAATTGATGTTGGCAAAGGGTTGGTTTTCTTTCCTCCCAAGTGGGTTTCACACTCATTTTGGCAACCCTTGAAGTTTGGAATGTGGGTTTGATAGGAGATGTCATTGGTGGGGTGATTGTGATGATGATGAATGAGGATGAAATTTATATGGAGGAAAATTGTTTAAATTAGGACAAATGAACATTCAAAAGGATTCAATCCAAGAAATGTTTGTGAATTTAGGGAAACAATAGCTAAGTCTAAGGGTGTTAGGTTAAAAAGAAAAGAAAATACTGTTATCCCATGTTTAGAGCCATAGGCCGTCCCCCTTAATCAGGGTCGTCCACTAAAATTAAGGGGACCGCCTTTAGAAGTTAAAGGGCCACCTACTACATTTCCCAGATTTTCCCAAAATTGGGTTTTTTTTCTCCAATTTTGTGTGAGGGTTTTTCTATGTGTTGTTTTGTGGTTACTTTGCAGCAATCCATCCTTTTATGGCAATTAAATAATAACACATAGCACTTAAGCATCAACATTCTAAATATGTATTACAAGATGTATGATAACCTATTTCACATAATTTAGCTACAAACATATGTGTTGTAAAATTATGGCTTTTTAGAATGAGATAGCAGAATGTCCTAGTTTATACTAAGAACAAAAATCATTTCATATAGCAAGTAGCAATCAATTATCTATAATTGTAGTTGAGTATTCATCAAGAAACAATTAAAGCACATATCAATATGAAGACAATCTATTATGTGTAGTATAATGTTTATTGGAAAATTGTTTCAATATCATCAAATGAGATTTAGATGTAAAACCTTAATGCAAAAAATGTCGAGTAAGAATTATTTCAACTCTTAATAAAACCATAAAATCCTAAGAAATAATTTTAAGTACTCCTTGATTCAATCTAAGAATTGGTCGAAAATATAAATTAGATTATATATTTTTGACAACAAGTATAGGTCTTTATATGCAAAAAAAAATGTTTTTAAGAATCTCAGACAATAGTAATAAAATGATTTTCATTACTCCTATTGTAGAGAAGGATTATGAAAAAGATTTGGGGCGAGAGTGGGAGAGAAGCCGGGAATTTAAGATACTTTAGGGATGTATGATTTAGTGAGAGATATATCGACGGCGGTTGCTTTCGGCATTTTTATCACAATAGATGTTGTCGATTGTCTTGTTAGTGATTGCCCCTAGCGTATTTTGGATAATTGGATGATTTGATGTTTTGATTTTGAGGGTTATGGTGAAGGATTTTGATGTGGTTTTTGGTGCATAAGAATCACCGATGTGAGTTCTTGGGAGTATTTTCCCTTCCCTTTTAGTTCGTGCTCATCTGGACATAAATTTTGGAATAAAAGGGAATAATGAAGAAGAATAAAGACGTAAGCGATGAGATTGATAATGTCAAGACGAATGATGGTTAGCATATAACGAACTTCATTCACGAAGTTATGTAGCTTTTCTCGAGTATTGTGAATGTTCATAGAACAATCATACGACGAGGTATGAGGTTATCTTAAATGTAGTAACGAAAATGGTGGACGGAAAATATTAACCATCTATTTAATAATAGAGGCATGATTAAGGTTTTTGTGAAACGAGTTTGACATTAATAAAGAGTGACATTTTAATTTGCATTTCGCCAATTAAAGATACTTAAATATTTCGGATGAAATAATTAAGTTGTCAAGATTTATCGAAATATATTTAATAGTAACAAGACTATTAAATAGATAATGACACGTTTATGAACTTTTTGGTAGATTTTGATTAGTTTTCTATCCTAAGATCGATGGGCAAGTTTGATCCTCATGGTGATAAAACATCGTGACATTCCTAAGGGGATGAAAAGACTAACGGAAGTGAAAGTACTTAGTCTTAGGATGTGTATATAAGAGAAGCTACGAATCACTTATGTAGAAACTTGTAAGATCTTTGTCACACGACGGTTGATGTTAGCTTTTAGCTTTTGGAAAAGCGTTTTAACATATGTTGTTAAAAGGCTTGAATATGAATTTTCGGATATGACCTTTAACGTTTGCGATTGTATGTTAAAGATACTTGAATATTTCGGATGAAATATATAAGTTGTCAAACCTACTTTGAGGAGTATTAGATTTGAATCTAACTTTTCCTTGACGAAAGAATAGATCATTTGGAAGTGAGCGAGAAAAGAGAGAGTGATGTGTTTGGTATAAAATTCGACAGCATGAGGCTGTTTGGATTTTTGGATAGGGCGGTCCCCTTAATTATTTAAGGGGGCCACCCTTTTTACAAAGCCGGTCCCCTTAAAATTAAGGGGGCCGCCACCTGAACAACAAAAAATTTTGTTTTTCGATTATTGGCTGAATTAATTTAAAGTCTACTATTAGTAATATATATTAGTAGTCGAGATATGATATACTTATCATTGTGTTTCAATGATAGGTATGATTATTGACATTTTAATTAACTTTTCGTTAAATAAAAATTTCTTGGATTATTTCGGATGAGATAATCAAGACGTCAATTAGAGAGATGACTTAGAGACAAGACTTCTTGCGAAGAGGAAGAATTAATTTCTTCGGATGAAAAAATTAATTGACTTGATTTGAAGTGAGACGAGAGTGGATAACGAAGATAATGAAATGATAGGACGAATGTTGAGAATTTCGACAAGACGATTCCGATAGACGTAGATGATGTTAGACACGTAGCCGAGACGAACGTCGAGGTCGAAGGGAGTTTGTTTCATCCATAGTGTTTCGATGATCTTCGCGAGACTAAGCCTACTTCTATGTAAATTGTTAACCACTAGCTCACTCTTCTTCATCTACGTGAGTTCGCTATACGTGGTCATAAAAGATTTCCATTTCATAAAAGTATGTCGATAGACTATGAGAAAGAATAGTTCATAGTGAACTAGTTCTTTAAATCTAGAAGCCCAACAAATGATATTTCTAGTGACTATAATATATTCTAAGACTAAATTATACTAATATATCATGGCATCACATAAATATCTTCTTATGACCTATATTCTACGAGATTGGAAAGTAAGACGTACCTTAGACTTTAAATGAGTTTCTTCAATGTCTTCAAGATAGAAAGCTTTAAGGATAAGGATTCATAGGAATCCTATCATGAACTCTTCAATCCATTTGTCGGAAGACAAGGAATGTTTGTAGATGTCGAAAATTCAAAGGTTGAGACGACTTAGCCATTTGGTCCCCAATGTTTCATGTATCCGAAATTATTGTTTCCACAAATGTTTTTCATTTGATTCGGACACATGCATGGTGAACATCTTCCACATTGAGTGAAGCTTGGTTGATGTGGATGATTCCACATTGCGTGATTAGTGTTAGGGTAATTTTGTCTACCTTGGTCTCTTCTAGGTTGAGGTGTTTTAGACCGAGGATAAGGACTATTAGTTCTTCTCGAAGGAGGAGTTTTAGACCTCATTTTGGGTTTAATAAATCTAACTCCGGGTTTTGAAGAAGGTTTATAAAAACCGTTTTAAACCTCGTCATCACTCGCAATCGGAATTTTAGTATTGTTAATAAGTATGAATTTTTGTTTTGAAAATGAGTTTGATTCTACCAATTTTTCTTTCGACTCGATCTCTTGTGCTTTTACAAATTTTACTTGTTTGGTTTCACTAGAAGATCCTTTGATAAAATTAAATCCTAGACCGGTTTTATCTCCGGAGGGTTTTTGAGAACTTATTATTTTCTTAAGTGAGTGACTACTATTATCAAATTGATTTAGCCTAGATATTTCTTCCTTAAGTTTTTCATTTTCAAACCTACAGTTTGGCATTATTTTGCATTCATCACTAACTTTCTTATCCTTTTTCTAATTAGATATTTATCTTTTAGGTTATAGTAAAAACATATTTCTAATTGAATTATAGCTTAGCTTGTTTTAGAATTTTATTTTTAGCCATGACTTTTAGTCCTACTTTGCATAGTCGACTATATTCACTATATAAGTCTTTTTCGTCTAATGATGATTGGTCATTACTAAAGTATTCGGTTTCGGAAAGTATCTCGTTTGATGTTTTAGCCATAAGACATTTTTCATCATTTGTCTTATTCTTTTCATCTTCGTCGCTTATACTCCAACATCTACAACAAAATCTTTTTGAATTAATAGATTTCTCGATCTTTGTGACTTCACCAATGAGATGATTTGAATCACCGTATTTAAAACATTTCCTTTCGCTTTTGCCATTTTTGTCATCCTTATATTTTTTGAATGGCTTTCTTTCATCGTGTGGTTGTCGTACAAACCTACCTCGTCTTTTGAAAAATTTATTGAAGTTTCTTACGGCCATGGCATATTCTTCGTCTTCACTATCGGAACTTGAGCTATTTTCATAACTAGATTCCTTTCTAGCCTTCAACGCAATAGATCTATTTTGTTCTCTTTTGCTTTTGACCGTCTTGGAATCTTTCTTTATTATTTCTTCAGAACTTTTTAAATTTTCAATGAAGTTCATCAAGTGTAGAGTTGTTAGATTCTTTGATTCTTCAATAGCCGTAACTTTTGCGCGCCATTTAGGATGAAGAGCCCTAAGAAATTTCCTAACACAATTCTTGCTAGAAAAACTTTCATCAAGTGCTTTTAAGCTAGTAATAATAGTGTTAAAATTAGCAAAAGCATTATTTATTGATTCCTCTTTCAGAATCGTAAATTGTTCATATTGTTAAATAAGAAGATCTATTTTATTATCTTTGACTTGATTATTACCTTGGTGTGTTACTAGTAAAGAATTCCAAATATCTTTTGCGGTTTCACACATAAAAATTCTTTGGTATTCTTTACGTGGCAAAGCATTACAAATTACCATTTTAGCCTCATTATTTTTAGAAAGTTTTCTTTTTAAATCATCGTTTTTTTTATCAAATGGTACTATTTCATCCTTTTTAGTTTCGGGATTATTTTGAAAAGGAAGGAAATCACTATTGGTAGTAATATGCCAAAGATCTAGATCTTTTGATTTCACGTAAGTTTCGAATCTATTTTTCCAATAAAGAAAACCATCACTTTCAAATAGTGGTGATCTTTGTATAGATTGCCCTTCCAAATATTTTTTCGATTCCATCGATCGATTCAAGTTTTAAAAAACAATTTATTTTAAAATTCTTGTTTAGCGTGGCTCTTGATACCAATTGTGGAAAACTAGAAGGGGGGTTGAATAGTTTACCTGGAAAACTAGAAGGGGGGTTGAATAGTTTTACCGCTTTTTAAATTTAATGTTTAGTTTGTTTGTAAAAACTTAGATTCGAGTTTTTGTGAATTCAACGCTTGCACAATATGAACAATATAAGTATATGAAATGATAAAGTAAAACACGAGATAAAAGTAAGAACAATCAAACCACAACGCGAGGATTTATAGTGGTTCGGTAACAAAGCACTCTTCGCCCTACTCCACTCCCCGAGCACCAAACTCGAGAGTTTTTCTTTACTATTGTCAACAACTCCTTTATGGCGGAGATAAACCGTACACATTAACGTTGCTGTACACCGATTTAGAACAAAGCTAAATGGTCGAGTTTAATCTTAGGCTAGAACCAATCTAAACAACACAACTTCACAACTTGTTCACGACTTTACAACTTCACAACTTCTTCACAACTTCACACCTTCTTCACAACTTCATAACTTCTTCACAACTTCACACTTTTTCACAACTTCACAACTTCTTCACAACTTCTTCATAACTTCACAACTTCTTCACAACTTCAAAACTTCACTTACCAACACTACTTATATTACGCTATCAACACTACTTGTTAGTTCACCACGATTCTAACTATAATAACAAAGATTCGTTAAGATCTAGCTACTACACAAAACTTACAAGATTACAATTGATTTACAAATATGTGATTGGGATGCAAACAAGATTGCTATGCACACTAAGTGTTAATACTTCTTCATTTGATGATGGAAGTATTTTGATTCTTTCACTTGAGGGATTAGCTGATCAATTGGAAACAAAGCTTTAGATAAATGATTAAATGATTTAAAGAGATGTATGGGCTGTTTTAGAACAGAAAGAATGAGTGCAAAAGTGAGAAAAATGTTGGGGAATAGTCCAGTATTTATAGGAAAAACTGGAGGAGCGGAGTCTATGGCCGGTCCCCTTAAATTAGGGGTGACGGCCCCTTATATTAAGGGGGGTCGTCCATGTATTTAAGAGGCCGCCATTTTCAGACGCTCTCTTTTGGTTTCCTTTATTTTTTTTTCAGGGGTGGTGTTTACTGGACCCTCTTTTCTAGTACGTTTTAGGTTCGAAATTTTGAATTCAAAATGTTTATTTTTGAATGAAAACATTTCTTTTATTTGTAGAAATAGATTTGTAAGTTTTAAAATGTTTACACCATTTTATAAAAGTTTGAGTTGGAATAAAATTTCCTTTTGTTCATAAATGCATTTAAGCATTTGTTTATTCATACCTTTAAGTGATGTAATTGTTGAAATGAGAATTTACTACTAAATACTTGTTTACGTTTAATTTTACGTTGAACGTTTTTATATTTTGTGATTATCAAAACGTAAAGATGTGGAAAAATATTATTAATGTTTTTAGGCATTATATTTTATCAACAATCTCCCCCTTTTTGATGATTACAAAATTTAAACTCATTAAATGTTATTAATTATTTCTTTAACAAGTATTTAGTGAGTTTCATGCCATTTCTCCCCCTTTTTGTAGAATCAAAAAGGCATCGTCGAGGATTGCTAGTAAAATCGACGGAATAAGTGCTCCCCCTTGATGTGTGCTCCCCCTCGTTCGAGGGCACCAAGGAATCGAGCTATGGTTTCTTGGCTACAAAATGGGTTAGAACAATACAAATATTTCTAACATGTAGCAAGGAAGAAGGAAAAATATGACAAGTGCAAGCAAACATCAAAGCAAAAGATACTTCATTCATTTAAGACAATGTGTGTGAATAACACACAAGCATGCATAAATAGAAAAACAAATATGCTTTAGAAGCATATTAATACATAAAAAAATCCTAAATAGCCATAGAAGGATTTTGACTTGCTTGCGATACAAAAGGATTTTCGATATTGAAGGCTTATTTCGAAGATTAGTTAGATTGGAGGTTAGAGCGGGGCGGGTGTGAAAGGGGTAATCTCCGTTGAACCTTAGGTGGTGGATGAGGTCGAGTGAGGAGGAATTCAATCCAATTGATATCCTCACTTAAAGCAAGGAATTGTTTTTGGGTGAAGATGCAACAAGGGCAATACCCAACATGGGTTTCAACTTGGTTTTAATTCATTCGTTGAGGGTGTGTGGTAAGTTTTGGAGAGTAAGGTGATGTAGGGAATGTGTTTGTTGTGGAGTGATATGCAGGGGCTAAGAGGTTAGATAGGTCTTGTTATAGTTGTTTATTGTCATCAACTAGGCTTTCTCTTTCTTGGAGATAAAGGTGGTGTGTGTTAAATTTGTTGTTACTTGAGGTGGAAGCTTCGTGTGTGAGCAATATGTGAGTTGATGGGTGAGATGGGAAGTGGAGGATGTGAGACAACTTGTGGTGATGTGGGAGTGTCCTTAATGTAAGGATTTGGTAATGTTGCTTGGGTGATTGTTTTCTTTGAGATGGTTTCATGATGAGGAGGAGTGGTTTTTGGTATTGGTGAAGTTGTATTGAGCACATTTGATGTGTTGCAAATGTTTGGTTTCTTTCTCCAAATGAGTTTCACACTCATTTTGGCAACCCTTGATGGTTTGGATGTGGGTTTGGTAGGAGATGTCATTGGTGAGGATGATTGTTTGAAAATGATGGATGAGGAGGTATTTTAGTGGAGGAAGGTTAAATTAGGAAACATGAACATTCAAAGGATTAATTCTAATAAATGTTTGTGAGTTTAGGGAAACAGTAGTCTATGTCTAGAGGGTGTTTAGTTAAAATAGAAAAAAAAATAATGTGTTACCGTGTTTATCTAGGCCGGTCCCCTTAATTAGGGGTCGGTCCCCTTAAAATTAAGGGGGCTGCCCTTTATGAATTAAGGGGGCCACCTACTGGCATTTATCAGATTTCCTAAATTTTGATTTTTCTCAAAAATTTATGTGAGGGTTTCTGTTTTGGTGGTTAATTTACAGCAAGTCCATCCTTTTATGGCAATTAAGATTTTTAGCAAGTAATCATGCAAATACCTAGTTTGAACATGTATAAAATTAGAACTATTTTCAACTTATGTTTGGCAAAACAAAAACATGTGTGAAACTAATTACTAAGACCTAAGATGTGCAACACATAAGCAATTTTCACAAGTTTAATTAGTGTTGTTGTAAAATTATGGCTTTTACTAAGTGAGAATGCAAAGGCCTAGTTTATACTAAGAACAAAATCATTTAATATAGCAAGTAGCAATCAATAATCTATATTTGTAATTGAGGATCATCCAAGAGAGCAATTGAAGGAACATATCTTTATGAAGAAATTATTAGGTGTAGTTATATATATGATATGTTAATTGGAAAATGGGTTTCAATATCTTCAAAGAGTGTTATGTTGAATTCCTAGTGGTTGTACCTAATGCACAAATGTGGGAGTAAGAATTATTTCGAATGTAATAAACGTAAAAATCTATGAAATAATATATTTCAAGTACTCCTTATTCATATCAGAGTGTCGAAAAATATATAATTAGTTATATACTTGACAACAAGTTAGGAGTCCTTTATGCATAAAAATATTTTTTGCATATTCAACAATGTATTAAATATAGATTTTCACTGTATCCTAGTTGTGAGAAGGATTTAGAGAAAATAGATTGGGCGAGGAATGGGAGAGATGCCAGAAATTATGATACTTTAGGGATGTATGATTTAGTGAGAAGTGATATCGACGGCGGTTGCTTTTCGGCATTTTTTCTACTATAGATGTTGTCGATTGACTTGTAGTGATTGCCCCTAGAGTTATTTTGGTTAATTGGAAAATTTGATGTTTTCTAATTTTGAGGGTTATGGTGAAGGATTGTGATGTGGTTTGGTGCATAAGAATCATCCAATCGTGAGTTATTAGAGAATTTTTCCCTTCCCTTTAGTACGTGTCATTGGACATAATATTTTGAATAAAGGGAAAAATGAAGCTTAATAAGAGTAGCGATGGCTTGACAATGTCAAGACGAATGATGGTTAGCATACAACGAACTTCATCCACGAAGTTATGTAGCTTTTCTCAAGTATTGTGAATGTTTTTTGTAACAATCACACGAAGAGGTATGCGGTTTTATGAAAGGTAGTAGAGGAAAAAAATGTCGAAAAATATTAACCATTATTTAATTATTAGAGGATATGATTAAGGGTTTGTAAAGTGTTTTGACATAAATAAAGAGTGACATTTTAATTTGCATTTCGCCAATTAAAGATACTTAAATATTTCGGATGAAATAATTAAGTTGTCAAGATTTATCAAAATATATTTAATAGTAACAAGACTATTAAATAGATAATGACACGTTTACAAACTTTTTGGTAGATTTTGATTAGTTTTCTATTCTAAGATCGATTGGTATAGTTTGTCCTCATGGTGATAAACGTCGTCGACATTCCTAAGGGATGAAAAGACTATCGGAAGTGGAATTAGAGTCTTAGGATGCTGTATATAAGAGAAGCTATGAATCACTTATGTAGAAATGGTCAAAGTATCTTTATGTCACCACGACGGTTGATGTTAGCTTTTAGCTTTTGGAAAAGCGTTTTAACATATGTTGTTAAAAGGCTTGAATATGAATTTTCGGATATGACCTTTAACGTTTACGATTGTATGTTAAAGATACTTGAATATTTCGGATGAAATATATAAGTTGTCAAACCTACTTTGAGGAGTATTAGATTTGAATCTAACTTTTCCTTGACGAAAGAATAGATCATTTGGAAGTGAGCGAGAAAAGAGAGAGTGATGTGTTTGGTATAAAATTTGACAGCATGGGGCTGTTTGGAGTTTTGGATAGGGCGGTCCCCTTAATATTTATGGGCCCCACCTTTTTACAAGCCGGTCCCTTAAAATTAAGGGAGACCGCACCCTGTACAAAAAAAAAAATTCGTGTTTCGATTTTGGCTAATTAATTTAAAGTCTAATATTAGTAATATATATTAGTAGTCGAGATATGATATACTTATCATTGTGTTTCAATGATAGGTATGATTATTGACTTTTTAATTAACTTTTTGTTAAATAAAAATTTCTTGGATTATTTCGGATGAGATAATTAAGACGTCAATTAGATAGATGACTTAGAGACATGAGGAAGAATTAAATTTTTAGGATGAAAAAATTAATGACTTGATTGAAGTGAGACGGAGAGTGGTTAACGAAGTTAACGAAATGATAGGACGAATGTTGTGATTTCGACAAGACGTTTCCGATTAGTTGTAGATGAGGTTAGACGTAGCGAGACGAAAACGTCGAGGTCGATGGGAGTTTGTTTATTCTCATAGTGTTCGATGAATCTTCGCGTGACTAAGCACTACTTCTATGTGAAATGTAACATAGCTTGTCTTCTTCATCTTCGTGAGTTTGCTATGTGGTCATAGAAGATTTCCATTTTGTAGACGAATGACTATAATCTATACGAAAGAATAGTTCATAGAGAACTAATCTCTTCAAAGCTAGAAAACCAACAAATGGTATTTCTAGAGACTACACTATTATTTTTAAAAACTAATTATACTACATCATCATAGTAACACATAGACATTTACTTATAATCTATATTCTACGAATATGAAGAGTGAGACGTACCTTAGACTTTCGAATAGCCTTCGTTAATGTCTTCACAATGTAAATGATAAGAGTTCATAGGAACCTTATCATGAATTCTTTAGTCCGTAGACAAAGAATGTTTGTAGAGAACAGCACTTCAATGATTGTGATGGCTTAGCCATTTGGTCCCCAACGTTTCATGTATCTGAAGTTATTGTTTCCGCATATGTTTTGCATTTGGTTTTGGCACATACATGGTGAACAACTTCCACATTGAGTGAAACTAAGTGGATGTGAATGATTTATTAAGTGATTAGGATAGTTTTGTCTACCTTGGTCTCTCCTAGGTTGAGGTGTTTTAGACCGAGGACGAGGATTATTAGTCATTCTCGGAGGTGGAGAGTTAGACCTTATTGTGGGTTTAGTAAATCCGACTCTGGGTTTTAAGGAGGGTTTGTAAAAACGTTTTACCTCATCATTACTTGCATAGGAATTTTTAGTATTATTTATAAGTATAAATTTTGGTTTTGATTCTATCAATTTTTCTTTTGACAGACTTTTGAGCTTTTACAAACTTATTGTGTGGTTTCACTAGGTGATCTTTGGTAAATTAAAACTAATCCGGATTTATCTCCGAAAGTTCTTTTGGGGAACTTTTTATTTTTACTTAAGTGAGTGACTATATTATTAAATTGATTTAGCCTTAGGATATTTCATTTCTAAGGTTCTCATTTTCAAGCTTAAGTTCTTGACATAATTTATATTCTTCAATTACTTCCTTACCTTTTTCTAACCTAGATAATTTATCTTTTAGTTCTAGTACTTCATTTTCTAATTCTATTTTAGCTTGTTTTAGAGTTTTATTTTTGGCCATGACTTTTAGTCCTAATTTGCATAGTTTACTATATTCACTAACTAAGTCATTTTCGTCTAGTAATGATTGGTCATCACTAAAGTATTCGGTTTCGGAAAGTACCTCATTTGAAGCTTTAACCATAAGACACTTTTCGTCATTTGTCTTTTCCTCTTCATCATCGTCGCTATCACTCCAAGATCCTCCGACGAACGCCCTTTGATTTTGATATTTTAATTGTTTCGGACATTCTCCGATGAGATGATTTGGATCTCCACACTTGAAACATTTTCTTTTGCTTTTCCTATTTTTGTCATCTTTATTTCTTTGGGATGATTTTCTTTCTTCATATGGTTGTCTTACGAATCGTCCTTGTCTTTTGAAGAATTTCTTGAAGTTTCTTACGGCCATGGCGTATTCTTCATCTTCACTATCGGAGGTTGAACTATCTTCATCACTAGATTCCTTTCTAGCTTTTAAGGAAATAGATCTACTTTGTTCTCTTTTGCTTTTGACGGTTTCGGAGTCTTTCTTGATTACTTCTTCTTAGACTTTTATTTTTTCCAATATCGTTGTCAAGTGAAAGAGATGTTAGATTCTTTTGCGCCATACGCCAATTGGCATACGGCGTAACACCTGATTCATTAGATGAGTATTTACAAATGGGTAGTCATTGCGCACACGATTGTTTAGATTTTTTTACTATGTGCGTTATCGAATTGTTTATGCCCAAGTATTTACAAAAACCTGACTTCAATGACATTCAAAAGTTATACACCGCACACAATAATATTCATGGTTTTCCTGGAATGCTTGGAAGCATTGATTGTATGCACTAGGAATGGAGAAATTACCCAAAAGCATGGCATGGGCAATTTGGTAGAGGTGATAAAAAGTACCCAACTATATTGCTTGAGGCTGTTGCTTCATATGATTTGTGGATTTGGCATGCATTTTTTAAGGTAGCGGGTGCAAATAACGATTTAACTGTTTTGAATAATTCTTCATTATTTGATGACCTTCTTGATAGCATCGGACCCGTGGCTCCATTTGAATGTAATGGGGTTACATTTGAAAAAGGGTATAATCTAGCCGACGACATTTACCCACAATGGGCATCTTTTGTTAAATCATTTACGGTTACAAGTTCAGAGAAGAATGTATTATATAAACGGAAACAAGAAGGTGCTCAAAAGGATATTAAAAGAGCTTTTGGGGTCCTTCAAGGACGTTGGAGTATTATACGTCAACCAGCGCGTGCTTAGACTATCAACAAGCTACGCAGAGTTATGCATACTTTCATTATATTGCATAACATGTGTGGAAAACTAGAAGGGGGGTTGAATAGTTTTACCGCTCGCACAATATGAACAATATAAGTATATGAAATGATAAAGTAAAACAAGAGATAAGAGTAAGAATAATCAAACCACAACGCGAGGATTTATAGTGGTTCGGTAACGAAGCACCTCTTCGCCCTACTCTACTACCCGAGCACCAAACTTGAGAGTTTTCTTCACTATGTCAACAAACTCCCTTATGGTGAAGAAAACCGTACACAACGTTGCTTACACCGATTTACGACACAAAGCTAAATGTCGAGTTCTAATCTTAGCTAGAACCAATCTAACACAACACAACTTCATGACTTGTTCACGACTTCACAACTTTTTCAAAACTCCACACCTTCTTCACAACTTCACTACTTCAACACTTCACTTCACCAAACTACTTATATCACAACTATATAACACTACTTGTTAGGATCACCACAATCTAACTATACTTACAAAGATCGTAAAGATCTAGCCACTACACACAACTTACAAGATATATAATTGATTTACAAATATGTGATATGGATGCAACAAGATTGCTATGCACACTAAGGTGTAATACTTCTTCCCTTGATGATGGAAGTATTCTTCTCTTGCACTTGAGAGATTAAGCTTGGATCACTTGGAAACAAAGCTTTATGATTAAATGATTAAATGATTTAGAGAGATGTGTGGGCTGTTTTAGAACAGAAAGAAGGAGTGCAAAAGGTGAGAAAAATGTTAGGGAATAGTCCAATATTTATAGGACAAGCTGGAGGAGCAGAGTCTATGGCCTGTCCACTTAAATAGGGTGGCGACCCCCTTATAATTAAGGGGGCCGCCCATGTATTTCAGGGGGCCGCCTATTTTCAGACGCTCCCCTTTTTATCCTATTCAAGGGAGGTGTTTACTAGACTTTTTTTAGCCATTTTAGGTTCAAAAATTTGAAATTCAAAATGTTTATTTTGAATAAAACATTTCTTTTAAAAGTAAAAAATGGTTTGTGATGTTTATAAAAATGTTTACATCATTTTATAAAAGTTTGATGTT